>JAVDPK010002316.1:214148-229702 GCA_034780415.1 Cichlasoma orientale
TGTGTGTGTGTGTGTGTGTGTGTGTGTGTGTGTGTGTGTGTGTGTGTGTGTGTGTGTGTGTGTGTGTGTGTGTTAACTTGTATTTTATTTCCTTGTAATGTTTTGTTGTTTTTATTGCTTTAAGACATTGTAGAGATACATAGTATCTTTTTTTTTTATCTTTTATGGTAAGCAAAATCAGTTTGTGTTTAATGAAATGTGCTATATAAATAAATTTGACATTGACATTATAAGTGTTTAATAAATTATTTATATTTTGATTAGATATTTAGACTAATGATTGGCAAGTTATACTCCACATATCTTGATGTAAGCAATGATTTCAAAAAATCTTTTTAGATAAAAAGGTTCAATATCTTGAGTGCTGTTACATTTTGCTATAACTTATTGCTCATAATAAGTGTAAGCAACATTTCAGATAACAGACGAGAGATTTTAAAAATCACAACCAGTGTTTTTCAGATTTCACTGTTATTATTATTATTATTATTGTTCTTATAACTTACATGTATTTTTCTTGTAATTGTGAATCCTGTGGCTGGTAGATTCTGAAGCTGGAAGGGCTGAATCTTTAGATTCCACACACAGGATATGTGTGTATATGTGTCAGCTGTCCTTCGTGACCTGCCCTCTTTTGCACAGAGCAGTTCAAAGTGTGCAATCTTGAGAATTAGTCACCACGATCAAATTGAGGTTTTAATTAGGTTAGCAGCTGTATAGTGAGTTCCTGTTTGTAGAATCATATCTTTTTACTTTTTAAACCAGAGATGAGGATTCTTGGTAGAATTGATTACACCGGATTCTGTTTGTGTTATACTCATGTTTTTTGATTTTTTTTGTTTTGTTTTGTTTTTTGTTTTAACAGCATTATGTCTCAAAATGAGCCCAACTGGGCTTTGGACATGCCTAATTTTTGTAAGTCTGAAAAAAATAATCCTTGTGGTGTAATTATGGTGACTCAACTAAAACCCATTACAAACTGGGGCAGAAGAAATAGTTTTATATTTTATGAGGCAAACTGTGTGCTAAACCAGCTTGTAGTGTGTCCTTTGCTTAAGTTGTTTTTAGTGTGAAACACCTGGGATGAAAATTAGCACCTTCAAGTCTGAAACCATGGTTCTCAGCCAGAAAAGGATGGAGTGCCCACTCCGGGTTGGGAACTGCCCCAAGTGAAGGAGTTTAAGTATGCTGGGGTCTTGATGTGTGAGTGAGACACTGACAGATGGATTGGTGCGCTGTCTGTAGTGATGTGGTCTTTTGTGGTGAAGAGAGCGTTGAGTGTGAAGGTGAAGCTGTCGATTTACAGGTCAGTCTATGTTCCCACCCTCACCATCAGCTCTGGATAACGATGGAAAGAATGAGATCACAGGTACAAGTGGCAGAAATTAGCTTCCTCCAGTAGAGTGAGGAGGGGGCTCAGAGTAGAGCAACTACTCCTCCACACTGAAAGGAGCCAGTTGAGGTGGTTGGGGTATGTCCCAGGAAGCCGTGGGACATGCCCAGGACACGCCGGAGAGATTGCATCTCTGGGTTGGCTGGTTGTGTGTTTATTTCAATTTTTTTTTTTATTGGGATCAAAATAACCCCAACTGGTTTCATCATATAAATACACACAATGGAGTCAGCTGGAGTCAATGAAGTGAGCTCTGACTTACGTTGGTATAAAGAGCATTACAGTAGGTGTGTAGCAGATGAGAATGATCTAATTCTGGTACATTTTTTACTTGAGCATCGGGACATGACCTCAATGCCTAAAAGCACTCCGAGGTTATGAACAGGCTGCTTGGTATTTATGGTCAATGAACCAAACCTACTGTAGGTTAAGGTAGTAGATTTTTTTTAACCAATAATTAATACATCGATTTATTATGGCTGAATTTTAGTTTTGAGACAGCCAGCATTTGATATTGCTTGGGCAGGTGAACAGATTATTAAGGCTACTGGGGTTGTTGGATAACAGAGGGACTTAACTGGGACAAAATGATACTCTCAGTCAGTGAGGAACAAAATGATCTTCATATACTTACAAGGTGGGTTAGAGGGTAAATACAATGCTTTGAAAGTTTGTCATCTTGTGTCCCTAAATAGCATCACCAGGGCTTAGGGGCATGCTATAAAATGTCTGCCTTTTGCTCCAACCATGTTTTCATAGTTTGTGTCAAACAAAAAGAAAAATACAGGTACAAAAAAAGCAACATACTTCTAATTTTTTAAGAGCAAATAAACACATTTTTCATAAAACAATCATATATCCTTTCCTAGTATGCTTCCGGGCTCGTGTGACCCCCCCTGGTGGCGTCTCCAGCGCCGTCACTCACTCACATCCACACAGCCAAACGGCCACATGATTTACCCTCAGAGCAATGCTGCCCTATGTGCCTCCACATATTCCCTGTGTGTGTGTGTGCTCACCCATGACAGAGACGTCATACTCAATCAGGAACAGAGCTTCCTGGCCGCTCTGCATTAACATGGTCAAAGCGTCAGCGTGCCTCTCCCTGTTCAAAGGCATCCCATCTATGCTCAATACTCGGTCTCCGGCCTTAATAGTGCCCTCTCTGGAGGAACACAGAAGGATAAACAGAGAACAAAATAAAGCATAGACGACCAGCGTAAGACGCTCTTACGAGCATTGAAGCACCGGTCACAGTAGATGATTAAACAGTTCCACATGAATGTTTCCTCCCAGGTGAGATGAAGGATAAAGGTGATAAACAACCGTAAAGTCTTTGATGGTGAATTATGCTCACTCCAGTTTTTGAGCGGTCTCACTGTTCATGGGGAAAAAAAGTGCAATGTTACTGTAGCCTCAGGATGAGCAGTGGCCTTTCTGCTTTGAAGATAACATACTCTATATGTGTCACAGCCACAGTTTCACACAGTGGCCTGAGTGTATAGCAATGCAGAAAAAAGAAGAGTAATGTGCACATGATATATTATCTTAAAATCATTTAGATGCATTATTCTAACATCTAAAGATAAAATTCCACCAGAATAACACGTTTTAATAGCTAATTACAAAACTTATCTATCGGGAACTACACATCTACATACATCATCACAGAAACATGAATGCACTCATAAAATAATGTGAAAAGGATCACTCATGCATTCTCAAGACATGAAATCCATGCGAGAAACACGAATAGCTACACCTGTAATGCATATAGCCTAAATACACAAACACTGATTCCAGCAGACACCTGTCCGTGTCCCTGTCCTCATCCTTACCTATCAGCAGGACCCCCAGGCCTGACGCTGGTCACTACCAGGGGACGAGATCTGCGCCAGTCTTCGTGGAAGCCTCCTGGCCAAAGAAAGAAAGAAAGAAAGAAAGAAAGAAAGAAAGAAAGAAAGAAAGAAAGAAAGAAAGAAAAATCAGTACCAGAGTATTTGTTCTAAAGTGCTGATAAATCACATAAAAACAAAGAAAACATTCCAGGGACCTACCTCTCATGACAAAACCAAAACTGTTTCCCTCTTTGTGTAAACACACCTCTAAGGTTTTGGTTATGACTCCTGAGGGGGTCTGGACTAAGAGGAAAGAGGAATTGACAACATTATTGAATAAATACTAGCAGTACAATAGGTTTCTCAAAAGTTTGATTTTAGTATCTGAATCTGAACTGTTGAATTAAGAAAATGAGCTCCGTGGATAACTTATCAATACGTGAGTAACTTTATGCGTTTGACCTACTGATTTTCAGCCAGAGAGCATTGCCTGAGGACCAGCTCCGCTTCCGAGCTCAGCACTTTGATCACAGAAACCTAGTAAGTATTGATTTGGTGATTTTTCAGGCTGTAAGTTGTCTAGATGTTCAGCTTAAAACTGTGCCTGGTTTGGCCGACAGGTTTCAGGTTCTTTTAATGCAGCAGAAATGTCTTCCGCTGGAGCGGCTGTGCTTCATACGAGTATAAACAAAGACTGAACAGCTGTTCAGAAATAACTAATCACATACATCCCACTAAGCACTGATTTGGTGGGTTGCTTTTAAAAAGATGTCAGGACATCTAGATCCAAACACGTAGAAAGGCCGCAGTGTAGACGAGTGTGGAAGTGAGGGCCGGGCCCTCTGGCAGCGCAGTGTCCTCAACATGACCTGCATCATTTGGATGTCCACGGTCCTTTTTTTCCCCCCTTGTTTTTACCAATTATCATTATTTTCCTACCTTTCATTTGAAAATGAAAACTATTTTTATCATTAAGAGTATGCCAAATTAGCTTTTGCGTTTGACCCCTTCTTCTTCATGTTTTTGGCTACTGCAGTTAGTCTTACTAACAGTAAACAGGATAAAGTATGCCTTTGACAGGCAGCTATGTTCTTCTCCCCTTCTTACATCTTAACTCTCATTTTTTTTATCCGCCTTTTTGGCTGCAGACCAAACAATGCAGCAGTATTTAAGGAGTGTTAGAACCAGTGATGAGAGAGAAGAGGGGTGTTGGAAGAACACTTCCTGCTGATGTCTCTACAACTTTTCTTGTCATTATCCTTTTTGAGATTATCAAGCAGTGCCCTGTCAGAGGGCACTGATCAGACCCTCAGTGCCCTCTGACACTTAAATAACACTTTTTTAATTTAACATAAGCACGTGTTAAGAAGTGTATTTATCAACCTATACCCTATTTTAAACTACAAAATCATTTCCTTTAATGATACAGCTTTCCCTAAATCAGTCAGACATATCACTTACCAAATGGAGGTAGCTCGTACTCCACCTCCAGCACAACTCTCTCCCCGATGTTCTTCAGCAGGCTGATAATCTCATCATGCCGAAGCTTTGACAGGTTGATACCATTCACTGACTTGATGTAGTCTCCTACATTCAGCTGGTCACTCCTGTGGAAAGTCATGGGCAGACAATTAGGATCAACATTCAGTTACAAAGTGGGCAAAGCAGGCAGCTGCTCTTAGGCTAATAGCTTGAGTCAATGCGAGTGTGTCATCGTAGTTGCAAATTTGCACCGCTCGTGCAATGTCCGCATTTGTCTGTTTGCTACTGTATTACCTGATGTTGTGCCCACAGCTTAATGAGGATCCTTAAAACTACACGCATCTTTAAGAGAGAGGTGTGCGTCATAATAAGAACTATCAAAATATTTTGGGAACTCATTGTTTTTGGATTGATAAGTCACAACAACCCTCACTCTCATTACCCAAAGCCACCTGCTATCAGCAAGGTGAAATAAGGTTCTTAGTGCGTCATCCTTTTGTGTGAAAAAGACAAAAATGTTATTTGAGTATGTGATAAATAATCTTTACATAAATAATCATAGTTGGTTTTCTATTTGTGTTAGAACAGTTGTGATAATTGGATTTGATGTGCAGCTGCAGTAAGTCCACTAACACACCGAACCACCTGTGCAGACAGGAGATTGGATGCTGGAGCAGGTTGGCTGAAAGCCTCTCGTCTTCGCACACTGACAGAGATGATTGTACACGGTGCCTGACATGTGACATTCTGAGTCACCACGCTGCTCATCAGAGAGCTAATTAATTAAATAGATGTTCTGCCCTGCTTGCCCTCCTCACCTTTAGGCTACTGACAATCACCACTGACAGCAGTAAGAGAGATGTCTCAACCGGCAGAGCTGAACAGCCTGTCGCCTGGTCCAGTCTCATCACACTATGTCTTTGCCTGTCGCTCTCCTGTCTGCCTGTGTGTCTCTCCACCCAGTAAATTAACTAGCACTTCCACGGAAGCATGAACTCGGCTGAAGGAAAACAAGCTGCATGGAAGAATTAGCAACCGTGTCTGTGTTTAAAAACTCCTTGGATCTGACGAGCGAAGGCATATTTGGCCGAGACATTTTCACAGGGGCTGTGTCATTCTTACAAACCTATGTGTGTGTGTGTGTGTGTGTGTGTGCTTCACTACAGTCATGTGCTGTTTAATCATCATTAAATGTGAGTTGTCCTCTGAATTTTCTTTTCACGTGGTTGATGTTGAGGGAAAATTAGCTTTATCTTAATTAAACAATCTTTGAACACAAAAAAGCAAACTCACAAAAACACTTTCATTGAGTTCCCACCACAATACAGCAAATTAGGCAAGAACTGATCAAACATAAAGATAAAATTTAAATCAATTCATGGGCACAGTTACATTGATTCTGTTGGGGTATCACTCTGAGTCAAGCTGATCTAACACATTGCCTGCAGTCCTGCAGTTAGTGAGACGGTGCAGCTTTGAAACATGTGTACATTTGTTGGGGGGTAGAATAACAAGTCCGGACAGCTTGGTGTGGTTGCCAGGTTTTAAATGCATCACAGAGCAGAGATCTCACCTGGCAGCTAGCCCACCTGGCCGCAGGTTTGACACTCTGGGCTTGCCATCCTTATCAGACCCTCCAGAGATGGTGAGGCCAAGGCTGCTGCCTTCCCTTTTCATCAGGTCCACTGTGGTCACTCCTCGATACTCTTCTGCTGACAGATACAGACGCAGGCACAGATCCGCAGTCAGCATTAGCCTCTGCTTGACAGACTCACCCTGTCTGAGGGGCAATGAAAGACTCTTTCCCTGAATCTTTCACAGAAATGCTCTCTGACACAAGACCTCGTACTTTATTTTCTCAGCCTCCTGTCTTCTCCTTGTACCTTCAAATCTCTCCGTCTCAGTTAATCTTTGTGAAGGGTTCAGAGGAGGATGAGGAGAATAAAACTGGTTTTATTAAAACCACTTTACACAAGGATTATGAAAAGAAATCCAGTGCATTATTATTTAAAAAGACACCAGTTGGAAATTGTTAGCCTGGCATTAATTGATAGATATGTGCTTGTACGTGTCGACAGAGAACTCATTCTGTCTTGTGCTCCACATTGTGCTGTGCTGTTAAATCAAATCTGCGATGTGTGGTTTAGTGCCAATGACAGGTACGCAACACAAGCAAATATTTTACCTTATCTAAGCATTCAAAACAGTGCAAAATCAAGCAAAACACAGGACACAAATGGCTCCGCGTGCATGCAGACAAAATTCTCAATCAAACACGGAGTGACGCTTCCGCTCCTTGAAGACCCAGGTAAATTGAGCACAGTAGCATGAATCAGACAACAAACAAAAATAAATGACGTAACATCAGGTTTGACTGTATTGTACCTGAAAGGCTGCGCCTCCGGGATGAATGTGATTGGTCAGTTGCCCCGGACTCTTTGCTTCCCTTTGAGTATGGTCCTTCATCTGAGGAGACAGCGTGGTGATAGGATATGTAGGGAAACGCTGCAGCAGAAGACTAAATGAAAATGACTGCCCCATTGCACATCGTGACAGCAACCCACAGTTAGGGGTTTGAACTTCACCCTCTGTCATGCAGGAGTTTTTGTAGGGAAACAGTACAGCCAAAAATACATCTGTCAGGATTGTCTGAGCTAGAGTGATCACCTCAAACTCGGGACCCTGAAAGGTCACACCAATTTGTTCCCACAACAATTATATTGAAGGCTCAAGGATTTAAAATAGCTAGCCTCTGTCTCCAGCAAAGACCTTCGAAAACCATTAATTTAACACAAGAATACATTTGTAGCACGCAGCTACTAAAGCATGGGAATTTCCCTGAAAGAACAGCATGCAGTTAATGGTCTGTTCATGCATGGAGATAAATCATCATTTCATGTCATTTATAGCAGCTGTCAGAGACAGCTAGGAAATGTGCTCCGCAGAGCAAGTTCATTTTTATTCTTAACTCATAGTGGGACCCATTTTTGACTCAGCACTGGGCTGTCCTCAGATTAGCAGAGCCACTGCCCAGCCATCTGAACCTGAAAGCAGCCATGCATCCATGTCAGCAGTCGCAGCGAAGAGGAAACTGACTTGGCACTTCGCTAATCCTGTCCACTGCGGATTACCTTTTCAGCTGTCCAGCACAGCAATTGAACATCACACTACTAAACTTGAAAAATAGCTGTGCCAGGTCCACGCTTAAAGAATGGATGGGGAATGCTACTGCTTTTCATGGCGTGCATCAAACTGAAGTACTCACAAGCAAGAGTCTGCAATGACCGCTTTAATACCGCAGAGTTACACTGGTAGCAATCAGTCCAAACACATTAACCCAGACTTTTCAAACTGCTGGAGAGTGAAGTTAAGGATTTTGGATTGGTACATAGTTTTGGCAACGCACAGCCTCAGAACTCTTGAAGGAAACTGAGGTGCCGTGTGATACACATGTTTTTAGATTCAGTGTGATTTACGCTGTGCGAGAGTGTCATAATAATTACAATATCCATCTGAACAAATGTTCATAAATCTGTCTACACATCATCGAAAAGGCAAACCACGGTGCTCCAGAGCTTGCTGGGGAATCATCATAAATGTAAGTTTTCCTTTGTATAAAATTAATGAAGCCATGTTTTTCTTTATATCCACACACACACTGCAAACAGCACCTGCTGCTAAAAGCTAATTAGGCATGCTTGTAACAGTGCCAGATGTAAACAATTACAGGAAAAAAGCAGATTTAAACTGTAGCCCACTTCAGAACTCACTGAAATATGACAATCTGTTAAATACAAGTAAGACAGAGAATAACAAAAGACTTTTCCCTATTGCACATATGTATCATGAAAGTGACAGATTAATGTATGATCCACTGTCATTTGCTCTGGAGGTCAGAAATGAAAGAAGTTAGTAAGCTCTCAGGTTTTTAGAATATATCAGTTTGACAATGATCTACTGACGGTATATTCTTTTGACATGAAAAATGCAATTTCAGTTAGTCTGACATGTCTTTTTATTGTCTTCGCTGATTTGTAAAGACTGACGTGCTTGAAGGGCATCAAACCCACCGCTTTATCGCTGTCCACATCGAGTCACCGCATCTGTCCAACTGAAGCTGAAGCCTTTGGACAGCTGCGAGGCATGGATCCTTTGTCATACCTTTACTGACCTGAAACCTTCAGGCAGCCATGGAATACAAGAAGAAAATTCCGCCTTCACGTGGACACAGCTGCATGAGTCAAACCTTAACTAGAGAAATATCCGTCTTGCACATTATGGCGATTTTACAGAATATAACCATGCATAGCATCGTCATTAATTTACCCCACATCCCTGCACAAATCCCGTGTCCAGCAGCTGTGAGGCACTAACAAACACACAAAGTGAGTGACACATCCCAAACACATTAGGCAAGGCAAAAGCCTCGTAACCACACGGACTCCTCGAGGGCCTGACAGTCCAGCAGCTGTCATTGCTGTCAAAAGGCAACATTGGCTCTGGGTTACGCAGTCCCAACACACCGCATGTGACTGAATGCTACTATACCATCAAGCCATGCTCCAGGCATCTTCCTCCAGCTTTGAAAAACCATCACTCACCTTATGAGCAAAAAATTAAGAATGGGATAGTATTTATTATAGACAGCCATGACTATGAAAACTCTCAGCTCTGTTTATTTGGAGGACCCCCCCCCCCCCCCAAGGATCTGAAATACCTGGTGACTACAAATAAGATTCTCCCTGCATAAATATGGTGTGAGTTAATTAACTTCGGAATTAATTCAGGGCACTTTTTGCCATCCCAGAATGTAGGTTAAATATGGGGCCAGTGCTGACAGAGACAATGAAATCATAATGCTATTTTCAGAGGTGAAACTTTATTTATAAACTGGGCCCTTCCAGACCCAGTTTATGCTGCTATATCTGCCCCAATTACACATGGCAGGATGATATGCAGAGCTGGTGGTCGAGTCCACTGACATTTAAATCTCTTGCAATCTATCACGGCTATATTGCATGCATTGCAATTATTCCACCATCAAATTCATTTGCATTTAGGCTGAACAGCTTTAAGACTGCAGGGACATAGCTGCCTTTCAGAAGTGACCTCCTGCTGCCTTAAATCCTCTATGACTACACACAAGCTGTACCCCTTTACTCTGAATATCAAAATGTGTTCCTCTTACCAATGCTGTTCTTGGTGTCTCTCCTCAGACCACAGAGCATGGCTGGAGTTAAATCAGCGGAGCCACCCTCTGGAAGTAACCTTGCTGATCTTTAGTAGTGGGCAGAGAGCTGTGGTAAAAGTAGGCGACCCAAGAGACCAGGTCTCAGCTGCTCAGATAAAACATCTTTGTTTCTTCATTCCTGTGCTCCAAGTCCAACATGTCCTTAAATTTTGACACTATCCAGTAAAGTCTGGAGCTCCAGAAGACAAATTCTGATCCTCACTACCTTCCTAGACAATTATTCTCAATGCTCACATTTATCTACAACTACTATCTGCTAAGCTCTGTTCCTTCTATAAAATCCAAAGCAGGGAGAGAAACGCTCCGTGTCCTTTTCTTGCCATTTCGCTGTGGTCCCCTTTTTTGAGCTATTCTTACTAATCGCTCGTCTTTTTTCCAGAGGATTTATCATGCCCTGTTCATACACTCACATGAGCTCACACACAGCCCTCTCATACAGAGCTAGAGCGTTTGCTCCCTCTCTGTCTCTCTCTCTCTCCCTCTCTGCCAGAGGGGTTCAGTGAAGCAGGCACACGATAGTCACTCCCTCCCCTTTGCACACACACATACACAGACTCTTTATGCACTTCCCACCAAGTCAAACACATCCTCAGCACACACATATAGTACACACACTGAGATTAGACATGACAAAACTGCACACACCCCACACACTCAACTCTCAGAACAATTAACACCACCTGCACATTCATTGTCAGACGGTGTCACGTTTTTCTCACATGGAGAAAAAAAACCTTTTGCAGAGCTTGTATCCTCGCAATGCTCTTATCTTCTCTGTCTTTCTCTCATGCACATACACACACACACACACACACACACACACACGACGTATTGGCAAAAGCACATGTTAAATTCCTGTGCAGAACAGCTGCCTGTACATCTAGCATTTGAAGCAGTTTCTAAATATTATGCAGATTCGAACTGTACTCGTGGTAATAATTGGAATATGTACAAACAAAAGTAAAATCTAAATGGAAAATTTAAATCTGAACAACTTTATGAAAATCAAATGCATTTCCTCTGAGGCCTGACACCTCGTGTTTCCCCGTCCGGAGGGTTAGAGGACCCTTTGCTAATCCTTCAGGGCCCTCCACCCATCACTGCACCTGTCTGACCATTTGTTATGCACAAAAGCCTCGACGCCTGCCACTTCCTGACCCGCACTGCAACCACCATCAAAACAAACCCCTCCTTCAGCCTCACTGGCAGCACCTCGAAACCTCACCTGCCCCTGTTTTTGGTTCACTGCAGATCATTTTAGCTTTTGAGGCTGATTAAAAAAACAAAAACAAAGGTAGAATACTAACAAAAACCATAAGGTCAAACCAAAATACATAAAACTCAGACAAAACTTTAGACCCTCTGTTCAGACAACGGCCTTTTGCCCAGGTGTGTAAAGTGATTACAAACAAACATTTCCATGTTTTTATCTGCTGCTGCATGGAGCCTAATTAGTCAGCTGTTCCAGTGGACACAATACTCTTTGGTGTAGATAATTTCCTCTGAGACTTTTGTCCTTAATACCCCATTTACAGTGTGAGCGAGTGTAGTCTTTCAGAGCGAGACTAATTAATTTCCACCAGAATAAAGAGAATCAGGAGATGGAGCAGTGTGTCGGACTGATAAAAACCTCTGGGAACAGACTGGCAATGCTATAAAAATGGACTCTTTTACATTTCCTCTAGACGGGAAATCAACATCACTGATTTAGTGTGAATGACAAGGTATTGATAAGTTTAAGAATGCATGTTTTTTTTTTGTTTTTTTTGCTGTGACCTTGGAATTAGAACAGAGTCAACATGAAAAAAGTCAGAGAAAAGGGTGCAAAACATTTCAGAATGAGAGAAGACAGTGACTTATGACTGCTTTCACTGTTCAGTGCTGATCCGCCTCCGCTGCTGTAGAGAAACTCTTCTGAATCAAATTTACTTTACATTAACATCATTCCAGAAGCGAGGCCCTGGATCTCAACCTCAACATTGATCAAACTGACCACACTGCCATCTTATGGTGATCAGCTTCAGCTGCAAGTACAAGTGTGAGAAGCAAAATGACTAATTCACTTGTCAGCCAGCACATATCAGTGTGGAAAAAAGGAGCCAGAGGAAATGCATGTCCCACACATCACACTCCTGCGTTCCTGTTCACCTCTGAGACGGATCATCCAAGATTTTTTTTCAAGCAAATGTTCAGTTTCACAGGTTTCAAGCATACTTACACATTAATATTTAACAGGCCTGCTGCACTCATGCAATTTTTAAATTAGTGGAAATAATGCACATAAATTAAAGAATTAAAAGAAAGAAGAAGAATTAAAGTTAAATACAGAGATAAACTAATTTAAGTTATTTTATGTAGATTACATGACAAAACTCTGGATACACTGTAGACCTCTTTCATGTCTTGTTAAATATCAAATCTCAGTGTAGATTTTACCTTTTGTCCTTCCTCTGATGACACCCAGTCGGCATCTGAGAGAAAAGGAGAACATCCTTCTCTTTCCTCCTGCAGACCGGCTGCCTTTCCTCACAGAATCTGTCTGAGGGAAGGCAAAGAAGAGCTGTTTGGACGTGAGGTGCCCTTTTCCAAATGCTACCCTTGCTGACATGTTCATTTTCTGACCAGTGAAAAGGAAAAAATAGATTCTGTCCTCTTCCTGACACTCTCACCATCTCTCAGTCATTGCGGTCTCTGCCTGCCCTGCTGTTCTTATGTTCTCCTCTCTTTCTCTCTGGAGAACATCCAGTCCTCTCAGGTGAATCTTCCAGGCCACTCCACAAACAGGTGCTGGTTTTGAAACGAGGAAAGCTTCAGATCCAAGACTCTGCCTGTTTTTCCCAACCATCATTGGTAACTTACTTCCACATCCTAACAGCCACAAGCTGACTGGCCAAATAAATGTTATGTTTTTGCTTCTCTGGCAATGTCAGTTTTTACAGGAACAGATGGCAGAGGGCTCAGGGCTGTGGGGCACAGCTTGTCTGCCAGAATGCAATGGAAACTTTCTCTGCAGGGAGCCGGCTCTCAACATCATCAAGCAGTACACAATCTGAGCAGGCCAATCGAAGCAATGGCTTTTGATTACATTGGTTTTGCTCTATTGATACAACTTAAGCAATTACATGAATGTGCCAGCAGAGACTTTATCTTAACATGTTCACCCATACTGACTCTAGGCTCACAGTCCAAAACCAGTGAACTAACACAAGTCAATTAATAACTGTTGGCGCATCCTGTTCCCTTCTATGCAGAAGGGTTGAACAATGTCCTTTATGGCTGAGAGAGCTTTTACTCAGAGATAATGTCATCAAGCTTAATTTGGGATTAGGCAAGACATATGAATCTTTACAGAAAGCCTTGTTATGAACTGCCTGGGGCAGGTTTCACAAATAATGTGTGCTTCTTTTACTTAGATCAGTGGTTCCCAAAGTATGGGCCGCGGCCTCTGGTGGCCCGCGAGGATACTGCAGGGGGACGCAGTAATAACAAAATTTCAGTTTGGAATTACTCACAAGTATGCATAATTACATATTTATATAAATTATTTATTTATATAAAAAGTTAATTAAAACTGGTAATAAGAGGTGGTTAGTTTTTGATATAACTCATGATTCTGACCTTAATTTACTGCTCTTCTATTGATGTTTGTGTCCCAGCGGCAAGTGGGTCACATACTGGTATTAACCTATTATGACCAATTCTTGGAGTCTATATTAGAGAGGCTTTGTGGTTAAGTACTCCTTATCTTACGCTGGACTTCACTTGATCCACTGTCTGAAACAAGTCATATTAGCTCCTCTCCCTTCAAGCAAACTTTCTTCTGATTGGTTGCCCCTCAAAAATAGAAAGCTGAACAGCAGATGGTCATATTTGAAGCCCATCTGCTGAAGGATATCTGTTTCCATTTACATCACACAGACCCCCAAAAAAAAAAGCCTAAAGCAGCAGATTTAGAGCAGTCTGATGCATTATTTACAACTTTAGCTATTTTAATACAAGAATGTACCAGTCCAATATTCCTGTTTGTTAAAGGTCACGTTAATGATTTTAATGGTTTATGTGGCTAAATTAAAAAAAAAAAAAAAAGGGGGGGGGGGATCTCAAGTCCAGAATATTCTTTAAGGTCAGTAGGCCTTAAAACACAAATTTAGCACCAAATGTAACTGTGGTCCGGTCTAGATCAGCTTGTAAGAAGAGTGTTTATACAGAAGTTCTGTGATCTCATCTGCTTAAAATACAGGTCAATGCTCCTCTTCAGGCATCTCACCCCTTTTGTTCTGTTCCAGTCATCCAGAAGAAGGTGGGCAACAATTTGGTTTACCCAAGGGACAATGCAACCAGCTCTCTAACTCATGTAAGCATTTCTTACCATTTCTATGCCTGCCCAACATAAAATAGCTCATCTCTAAAATTAGATGTCCCACCGCCAGTGATGCTATTTGAATGTCAGAAATACTGTTTAGTTAGAAAAGTACATTTGACCAAAAGCCCAAACATTTTAGTTTTCCCATAAACTTTGTGAACAAAATCATTAATCCAAAGTATTAGTGCATCTTTTTAGCATTTCAGGCTTAACACATGAAATTTGTTTCAAACATTCCCAAAAATCCAGACTTGAGCATGAGCTTTAAAGACAGGCAATGAAGTGCAAAAGGAAAAAAAAATCCTGGAGACATTTTCCATTTTAAAGTGTTTATTGTGAATAACCAGTTTATTCGTTCTCCTCACTCCTGAGCCTGGCGTTGGGGTTTGTGACCTTGATTGCCAGCTGAGCTGCCCTCTCCACGATCAGCTTCCTGTTCTTGGAGGAGACATTGTGGGCAATCTCAGCGCAGTGAGTCCTAAAGAGGCACAGAGAATAACAAGGTGTTTTCACTTAAATGCCACAAAGTGGGATGCACCATTTGTGAAATTCTTGGTTGATACTCATACTGAAGTTTAAAATAATTATTTTAAACAAATTATGGCTTTCAGCCCTTTACTCTGAATGAGCACAAATTCAATTGCAAGTTTATGGATCATTAGCAAGATGTCAAAAAGTCAAGCATTGGGATGCAGTCTATGGTCTGGCAAAGAAAAACCTCAAAGTCACATCATAAATCACCTGAAAACTAAGCAGCTGATAATCTGTCTTTGCTCCTGACCTTTTGAGATGTACCCATCTTCAAATATACAGCTAACTGTGATGTTTATGCATAAGATAAACACAGGCACAATGAACTGTAATTCATGGTAATGTAGGGCGTTAAACCCTATGCAGTGGAGCGTGGCCAGAACCACATATACTTCTCTGTTTGCTGAGTACATCTTTGGATTTCAACTTTCTGTATTTTATTTTTGCTTTTGTATGTCAGGGTTTCAGAAAAGACAAACACTGTCTCACCACATTCTTCCACTACATTTATACTTTTTTTAAAAATCCTTATCTCAACTTAAGAGCCTAACATCCATCTCAACGAACAATAAATGTCACGCTTTATGTCCCAAAGACAAAATGCAAAAGAAATACACTATAGAGCAGGGGTAGCCAACACGGTGCCCGCGGGCACCTGGTCGCCCGCATGGACCATGTGTGTCGCCCGCAAGACAA
>JAVDPK010002316.1:229802-249900 GCA_034780415.1 Cichlasoma orientale
CATACATACATACATACATACATACATACATACATACATACATACATACATACATACATACATACATACATACACACTTACATTTAGACATTTTTGTAAGATTGTCTTGGAAATCATAATACATTCTTAATTGAGTAAACCGGAATAAAAGGCAAATTTGAAATTTGGTACTTTTCTGTTTGTATTCTTGTGTCTGCATGTACTTCATTACTCCTGTGTTTGCTCTTCTTAGGAGGGCATAGTTGAAAGACTCTTTAAGTGGGCTCAGGAGGCTGAACAGCCCCTCAGAATCTATGCCACAGGCTTGTTGGCAGGTGCCATGGAGAATCAAGACATTGCAGCAAACTACAGAGAGGAGAACTCTGTTTTGGTCAGTTGAGGTTTCTGCGCTCTCACATATCAGGCTACATTAATGAAGTAATGGCATGTAATGATAAACAATAATTACAACAATAGATTAAAAATGTTATCCAGCAGCTTGATCCTAACCAGTAGGTGGTGTAAAGTAGCTTGCTTTTTCTGCCTTACTTTTGACAGGTGCCTTTGATGCTGCATCGGTTGCGTGAGCTTCAGGATAAGGATGCTGAGAACAAAAGGGATATCAAGCGGCCCAGCCCCAGGAAGACACTGAGCCAGCCTTTGTTACCTCTAGATGAGGAGACAGTTGATGGAGGCTTTGAAGAGAAGCCATTCACACCGGGTAAAAATGGAACAGAAAAGGAGGGGATGGGACAGCAGGATGATGGTGAAATTTCCTTCTCAACTATCGAGCCTGAAAACGAGCTTTCGTTTCGTCTTAACTCCCCTCACAAAACGAGCAGTCGTGTCAACTCTGCTGTTAAAACCATGATGAAGCCCATGTCTGCTCCGGGATCTCTGGCACACCAAGGCATGTCTGATGGCAGCAGTTACCTAAAAAGAAAGGCAGAGAGGGAGAGTGGCAGGCTCTCAAAACAGAAGCTAAATTTCTCTTTGCCAGAGCCAGAGAGGAACTTCAGTGAGCTTTCCAATAGCAGCTGGTCTGAGATGAGCCCCTGGGTGATTGGCAACAACTATCATCTGTACCCTTTGACCCCAGAGATTGAGCAGAGGCTAATCCTACAGTATCTCACACCTCTGGGGGAATATCAGGAGGTTGGTCCATTTTTATCAACCTATAGAATGTTTAGAGCTGTAATGATTAGCCAAGTAATTGATATGAATTCATATATTTCAGCATTTTGGACTTGTGTTCTCCTTAGACTGTTGAAGATTATACAATTTAAAAAAAAAAAAAAATAAATAAATATATAGATATATAAATGTGGCTTTTTAGTATTTGTAGCGGTGCATAATGTGTTTAGTGCTTTTAGGCCGTGAATGTGTGTCCCTTGTCTTGGCCACATATTTACCAGCAGATGTCAGTCTTCCATAATTATAATCAAAGAGGGGAAAAAAAAAATCTGACCATTTAAAAATGTCATTTTTAGGAGTGACCTCGTGGATTTTCAGTTCATCTAGGAAAATTTTAAATAACTGACAAACTTTGTCATCATTTAGAAGTTTTTAAAGTAAAATGCATGCACCTGATTTGAGTTCTCAATGTTCATCCCTTTTTCTCCTTCCTATAGCTGCTGGCAGTGTTCATGCAGATGGGAGCTCGTGAGTTGCTAATGCATTATATGGATTTAAAGCAGACCAATGATGTGCAACTTACTTTTGAGGCTCTCAAGGTAAACACACTCTCCTGTAGTTGACCTTTCATAGTGCTGAAGCGCAACAACAAGCTCCTCCAAAACTTACCAATTTACTTTTCATCCTCACAGTATCTGGCTTCGCTGCTATTGCATAAGAAGTTTGCTGCAGAGTTTGTTGCTCATGGAGGAGTTCAGAAGTTGCTGGAAATACCCAGACCTTCAATGGCTGCTACTGGAGTGTCACTGTGCCTCTACTACCTTGCCTATAACCAGGATGCCATGGAAAGGGTACAAACAGTCACAATAAAATACAACAACTGGAATTGTCCTGTAATTCTGCTACCTAAGTTTTGGCTGCAGCTTTATTTGTGTGGGCTAAAGACACAAAGTTAGAAGCGGTCAAACCTTGTTGTTAAAAATTTGCAGTGATTTTATTTCTCAATATTTTTGTGTGCACATAAATATGTTAGTGCATTATAAAACAGAGGTCACTAATAGGTGGACCTCGGTCCAGATCCAGACCGAAATGTCGCCTCATGCGGACCCAAACCTAATACCAAAACAGAAATGACCACTTAAAATCTTGTTGAGCATTTTCTGGTTTACCAGCGCAGCTTTTACAGCCCTTACGGTAGTGGTGAAGCGCCCAAGGAAACTCACAGACCAATTGCCTGCGAGTGTGGCCATACCACGTGATACCACCAAGCTAGTTCCAGCCGGCTGGTAAACATTGTAACAAAGTGAGGATGGATGAGAGTTTGAGACAGGAAAAGACAAAAATAGAAAGAAACATAGTGACACATAGCAAGAGATACAGCCGGGCGTGACAGAGGAAAGGATGAACTGATAGTTGAGACTGGCTCTTACTACATTCAAGCCCAGGCTTAAAATTCTGGCAGGACAAGCAAAAGCTCTCTTCTGTCACTAAGCACAAAAGAAGTGATTGCCTAAAAATGTTCAGTTATTAAATGAGTTCAGATTTAAATTCTTTAAATAATTTGAGACTGAGTCCAGGTGTGAAACATAAAAATGTAAATATCAGATGACTGCCCCTCCCTGAGCCTGGTTCTGCTGGAGGTTTCTTCCTGTTAAAAGGGAGTTTTTCCTTCTCACCGTTGCCAAGTGCTTGCTCATAGGGGCTCGTTTTGACTGTTGGGTTTTCTCTGCATTATTGTAGGGTCTTTACCTTACAATACAAAGTGCCTTGAGGTGACTTTGTTGTGATTTGGTACTATATAAATAAAATTGAATTAAGCTTTTCCTCAATTTATTTTTTTCTGAAGTTGGTCATTGTGAACATGCACAGTTGTCATGTTTTACTTAGGTTCTTATTTTGACATGTCATCCTACTTTTACTCAGTAAATGAGAGAACATTAAACATCAGAAATTAGACATACATGTTCAGCTCTTTGTTTCATGACAAATATTGTCAAAAAGTACTTGAATAAGACTGAATTCATTTAATTTGATAGGGACCTTTGAAATTTTGTCTGACTGGACCTCTTTAAATTTTAATTGAATACCTCTGCTATAGAAGATGACATAATTCTGTATCGTCACTCAAAAATAATTTATGCTGAGCTATTTGATTAGAAGCTACTCTTAGATTTAACACTGGTAGCAGTTCACATTTATGTTCATGGCTTTCTCTTCTTTCAAGGTGTGCATGTTGCCACATTCCATCCTATCAGATGTGGTCGGCTACACGCTGTGGCTGCTGGAATGCTCACATGCGTCCGGCTGCTGCCACGCCACCATGTTCTTCTCCATTTCCTTTTCCTTCCGCGCTGTCCTGGAGCTTTTCGACAAGCAGGACGGACTCCGCCGTCTTGTCAATCTGGTGAGACAAACCCACAGTCCTCACTCTGACATATAGACTTAACTAATATGTTTGAAACAATACAGTATCAATATTTTGTTCTAATGTAGCAGATGCTGATTGTGTATTTACATGATATGTACTGACTGCTTTTTCAGATCAGCACACTGGAGATCCTGAATCCTGAGGATCAAGGTGCACTGCTGAGTGATGATGAGATTTTCTCCAGCAGGCAGACGGCCAAGCACACCTGCATGGCCCTACGCAGGTACTTTGAGGCCCATCTGGCTATCAAGGTGGAGCAGGTGAAGCAATCCCTTCAGCGAACAGAGGGGGGTGCCCCCATTCACTCACAACCATACTACAAGGTAAGCAGAGGACATTTTATCCATTAAACATTTTTGAAATATTTTATGCAGGTGTTGGATGCAGATATGCTGGTTTTTGTTAATGCTTAAGTAATGAATGTGTGTTCATGAAATAATCTTTTGCAATGGTGTCTCATTTCTCAGGCTGTCAGCTATAGCCGTGAGCAGGTTGTGGAAATGATGGAGTTTCTGATAGAGCACGGTCCACCACGACTCTATTGGGAACCAGCAGAGGTCTTTCACAAGCTGTCATGTGTTCAGCTCCTCCTGCAGCTCATATCGATTGCTTGCGACTGGAGGACCTACTATGGCAGGTATTGACAAGGCAGTCATTGTTAAATACCTTTTTTTTTATTTTTATACATTTTACCTTTTTCATACTTTTTTTAAAGCAATTTACAGATCTAGACAGTGAGTTTTATTAGTGTACTCGTATAGTGATTTATTTATTTATTTTTTCTTTCCCTGTAGGAGTGACACTGTGCGTTATGCCCTTGACATCCTGAGTATCCTCACAGTTGTTCCAAAGACCCAGCTTCTGTTGTCTGAGGCTGTTGCTGTGCTTGATGAAGGAGGATCTACTGTTTCCACCGTTGGTAAGTGACACCATTTTAGTTGACATCCATCTATCAAAAACTTAAATTCTGTTCAGTGTATATCTACAATTAAGCTGTCATCTTGCAGTATTGGTCTTGTTCTACTTTTAGGGCACTGGTATTCACCGAGTACAGTCAAACAGCTTTTTATGTGCCCATCTCTTCACAGTGCCATTAGAGAATTTCTTGTACAATAAAATCAAAATTTATTATCACTATCCACAGAATGTAATAACATGAAGCAGCTTTGTTTTCATTTGTTTATTTCATGGAACCTTTGCCCAGTCCTTTTGAGATATGGCATAACTCCGTGTATTATTCCTTTGCAGGGTTTTTAATTTAACTGTTTTTCTTTTCTCTCAGGGATGAGTATAGTCCTGGCAGTGGCGGAAGGAGAGGTGTTCGTGAACGATGCTGAGATTCAGAAGTCAGCACTGCAGGTTGTCATCAACTGTGTTTGTGCTCCAGATAAACGTATGTCCAGCATTGGCAAGTTCATTGCAGGAACCCCCCGTCGTCGTCTTCCGCAGCAGACCAAAGCCAATGAGAGTGTGCTCACTAAGATGTGGAATGTAGTGCAGTCCAACAATGGCATCAAGGTAGAATTGACATACTGCACTCACTTAAAACTTGATGATTCTTATATTTTTAAGATGTTGGGATTTTTCATCACTGACAAAAATGGATTTAGTGTGTTTCTGGTCAATCTGCAATACAGTGAGTCTAAGTTGTACCAGTGGCACACATGTTGAGTTATGTATGACTGCAGTGCTAAATCAGATGAATTTATTTTACATCTTTTGTAATGGGTAACAGTACTTAAAGGGTAAACCTCTTAAAACCACAAGCACCTACATTAATATATGGATGCACGGCAGAGTCCTGTACAGCACCCACTTACAGTACTAGTGCAGGTGACATATTTTAAGTTAGTTTTTTGACATTTCGCTTAACCCTCGTGATTGGACTGGATGGCGAAATGTCAAAAAAGTAACTTAAAAGGCCAAATTGTATGTTATTTTTGACAAAATTGGCGGACCAGAAGTAAGGGGGCGTGGCCGAGAGTTTGGGTAAGCGTGATCTAGCCAGATGCTCTTAGTGCAGCCGAGGTCTCAATTTAAGCATAGAAGTGATCAGGCTTTTGCAGTCGCACCCCTAGACTCTGGAATAACCTGACACTTGATATCCATAATGCAGAGTCTATACCATATAGTCTATAGTTTAAATCCCATCTTAAAACTCACTTTTTTACCTTGATAAAAGTTCAGTTTTTTTTTTTGGGTTTTTTTTTTTTGGTTTTTTTTTTGTTTTTGTTTTTTTTAAAACTAACTTGTAAAGCACTTTGGGCAACCTTGTTTTTAAATGTGCCATAGAAATAAAATTGTCATTGATATTGGCATTTCTGTCAGGGAAGAAGAGAGCATGTGTGAAGCATAAAATATGACAATAAAAAGCACTTTTATCTATGATAAAGTACTGAATCACCCACATTAACATTTAGAGAATTGGTCCACTGCTTATTATGTTCTCTGCTTGAACACCACTGTTTTACTTTCCTCAGTTGGGAGCCTTCCTAATCAAGACACTTTCTGCCAGCCCTTCCAGCTTCTAACTTACATTTTGTCTGTCCTCTAGGTGCTGCTATCCCTGCTGACAGTGAAGATGCCCATTACAGATGCAGATCAGATTCGAGCTCTGGCCTGTAAAGCTCTGGTGGGTCTGTCTCGGTCCAGCTCCGTCAGACAAATCATCAGCAAGCTGCCTTTGTTCAGCAGTGGACACATCCAGCAGCTCATGAAGGAGCCTGTGCTACAGGACAAACGCAGTGAACATGTCAAGTTCTGTAAGTTTGCTGCTGAGCTGATCGAAAGGATCTCTGGGAAACCATTGCTGATTGGTACAGATGTGTCTCTGGCGTGGTTGCAGAGGGCCAGTGTGGTTGCTCAGTCCAGGATTACCTTCCCTGAGAAAGAGCTACTGCTGCTTATTAGGAACCATCTTGTGGCCAAAGGCCTTCATGACACAGCCACCACACTCACCAAGGAGGCAGAGCTCCCAATGGCATGTCTGTCTCACTCTTCACATTCATCTTCTGCCTACCCACCTGTTGCTCCTCCCCCTCCTGCCTCTCCTGTTGCTACTCTGCCTCGCACACCACGGCTGGCCAACGGTGTTGGATCAAGACTTGTAAGCCATCCCTCTCATTCAACCACTCCAGGATCCAGCCATCCTCAAACACGTCCATCAACATCACAGCCCAGTGGGATGCCTGCTTCTTCTACTGCTTTCCCATCAACATCTGTCCCTCATTGTAACAGTGGCTCTCCATTGATTGGGCGAATTGTTTTTTCACGTGAACGGCAAACAGGTTGCAATACAGTAACCTGCAAAAAACCTCGGGTGCTGAGGCAGAAGTCTGATCATGGGGCCTTCAGCCAGAGTCCAGCTATGAAGAAGCAGTTTGACAGGCATCTGCCCTCCCCCCCTGCATTAGACAGCATTATCACGGAGTACCTGAGGGAACAGCATGCACGCTGTAAAAACCCTGTCGCAACCTGCCCGCCATTTTCTCTTTTCACCCCCCATCAGTGCCCTGAGCCCAAACAGAGACGCCAAGCACCCATCAACTTTACATCCCGACACACACGGAGAGTCATATATCCAAAATACGGAGGTGTTGATGGAGGATGCTTTGATAGACATCTTATCTTTAGCAGGTGTGTAGCTTTGTTTTTAATTTCTGTTTTGGAGGCTTAAGAGCAATTTAATTAATCAGACCCTCCAAAACCACTTCTGTACATTCTTTGTGTTCTTTTTGTCAAGGTTCCGTCCTATCTCGGTGTTCAGGGAGGCAGACGAGGATGAAAGTGGATTCATGTGTTGTGCCTTTTCAGCCCGTGAGCGGTTCCTGATGCTTGGAACATGTACAGGGCAGCTCAAACTCTACAATGTGTTTACAGGCCAGGAGGAAGCCAGCTACAGCTGTCACAGTTCAGCTATCACTCACCTGGAGCCATCACGGGTTAGTAGCAAAAACCACTAATATATCAACAGTTGTGTGTTTTGATTTTTGTTATCGTCTTGGTGTTTGACCATGACTGCACCAAGCATGTGTATTTTTTTTTTTCCCCTCTGTACTCACCTTACTGTTATCTGAATTTAACAAATGTTGCACATCATAAGATTCACAATACAATTAGTATGGCTGGTTCAGTGTGCATTTTATGCTGGGTGTTTTATTGTGCAATGTTGGGCATCCAGGACAGAAGATGACAGTATGAGGGGGAAATAATTGATGTCTTTGGGTCTGACTTCAAAACGGTGGTGCTACATCAGCATAAACAACAAACAGAATTTAAGGATGAAATCACACACTGACAAACATGACACTGACACTTGTTGAAAAAGCCAAAACAAACTTGAACATAATAAATGACAGTATTTGTTCAAAACGAAGTGTTTAGGATTTTAAAAAATGGGGGGGTTGTGACAGCAGGAGCCTTGTTTGTATGGTGTCCTCCTGCTGTTATGACCACAACAAGGAGGACAGAACAAGGAAAGAAATGGCTGAGGCATTGCAGCTGTGCGTCATCATCTTACAGTCCACATGCATCATACTCGATGTTGTACCCAAGGTTGATTAGATCTGTGTCGCTGTGTGCCTTGCAGTAAACTTACAAGATTGCTGAAATCTCAGTGTGTAGATTCTTCATCACACTTGTGTGTAAGCAACTTCAAAACCTCTAGCACACATACACCGAGACTAGATGTTTTAAGTAGACGCCCTATCAAGTATTTGCATCTTAAAAATGAAACATTTGCATTTTCAAATATTCTGAGTTTTTTGTTGTGGTGTTTTGTTTTGTTTTTAATGAGGGAGAAGGGAATGCAATTATAATTTTTACATTAAGGCTTTTTGCATGTCGGGGGAGGGGGTATCTTCCACTAATTGCTTTTTCAAGAACAGTATTGTTTGAAAACATGTCTAAAAGAGGATTTCTAATCATTATGTCTTTTTAGGATGGTTCTCTGCTCTTAACGTCAGCTTCTTGGAGTTACCCGCTGTCTGCACTGTGGGGTATGAAATCGGTGTTCATCATGAAGTAAGCAATGTTTTCACCAAACTCTAAAGCCATATTTACCCGGCTACATCGCAGGGTAAAAAAACATTTCATTAAGTATAATGCATAATTAAATATATTTCTGAGTATAAAACTATTAGAAACTACTACCACATAACTGCTATATAAGTCTGTCATAATCTTACTGCCTCCATGTATGTGGTCGTCTTTGCCCAGTGGCACAGCAGCTTTATTCTGTCAAAGGAGCTGGCAAAAGGAGCTGAAGTGTGGTTTAATTATGCACGCTAATGGCCTCTGGGCTGTAGTCCTCATGGAAAACAAGCATGTGGCTTTATCCATCTGAAGAGTTTAACCAAAGCAATATTTAGACCGAGTTTCTCTACAGTATATAAGACAAAAATGTTCAGCTGGTTTTGGGTTTTTGCTTATGTTAATGATGCTCTGTCTTTAGGCATTCCTTTCTGGGCGACCATTATGTAGAGTTCAGCAAGCTCTCACAAGATCATGTCATTGGGACGAAAGAACATGTAGCACGTGTACGTATGTTTTGAGTGTGTCTAAAATATTAAATGCAAAAAGGTTTGGTAGAAGAGTGAATGCTCATTCTCTGTGCTGTTCTTCACCAGATATATGATATCCAAACGGGTCAGGTTACTCTAACTCTAAACAACCCGGACCTGGCTAACAACTACAAGAGAAACTGTGCCACCTTCAACCCAACAGATGACCTGGTACTGAATGATGGCGTGCTGTGGGATGTGCGCACGGCTCAGGCCATCCACAAGTTTGACAAGTTCAACATGAACATCAGCGGCGTGTTTCATCCCAATGGCCTGGAAGTCATCATCAACACAGAAATTGTATCCTTTCATCATTGGGTTGGTAAAACCGCAGATTTAGAATTTTTAAAGCAAAATTTGTTAGACTTTTGTTGACAGTCATGCACCTTTTGGACCTTTTCACAAAATGTAAGCTGTGTCCCAACAGTGAAGGGTATATTTTTAAATACTTAGTTTAAGATGAGGATACTTAATGTGGAAAATATTTTTTACACTTTCGTGTTGTTAAAATTCTTTTTGTAGAAATGAAAACAGCTATTTTATTTTGAGTGACTTGAGTAAATCAACCTGTGCTTAGAGAATTTTTAAGATGCCCACAATTGGTCAATTTTTAAACTATATTTAAATTGAGAGATGAAGTGGATGCACAACTGAGGCCCAAGGAATGCTTGTTAATGCTGGACATTCACTGTAAATATAATTTGACTTTTGAGGATCGTTTTACTGCTGAACATAAAATATTTATTCCCAATCCTTGGGGATTGTGGTTATTTTTTTTCTATACAAATGAGAGAGCGTCATGGTCTTTAACCTGGACTTTTAGTGGGATCTGCGTACTTTCCACCTCCTCCACACGGTTCCTGCTTTGGACCAGTGCAGAATAGTCTTCAATAACAGCGGCACTGTCATCTATGGAGGTAAATGCAAAATCCACTGTGTGATGGGTAATGTAGCCCATTTGGCATCAAGCCTGCAATAAGTGTGTGTGTGTTTGAGTGCGTGAGGCATAGTGAGCACGTGTGTATTTGGTGAAAGGTGTGAATAGAGCCTGCAGAGGTAGAGGGGTGTGTGTGTGTGTGTGCTACTTGGTACCACAGAGTCAGAGCCATATGGACTGAAGGCTCAGTATTGGACTGGCAACAGAAAGAACCAGCTGGTTCATGCCACCTCACAGGAAGAGCCATGGGCATGCAGTACTGGCTCTGCCCATACGAGTGTTTCAACCACTCACGAGCCAGAACCAAAGCTAACCAGCTTGCTGGGCTCCTTTTTATTTACTCTCTGTGGTTCTGTCGCTTTCCTTTTTGTAGCAATGCTGCAAGCTGATGATGAAGATGACATGCTGGAAATGCAGATGAAAAGTCCATTTGGTTCATCATTCCGGACTTTCAATGCCACAGACTATAAACCAATTGGTAAGTGTTCCTACCTTTTTAACTACTTCAAATTGGTCCTTCCTCATAGTTTCGCTGGTAATTAAGAATTTGCTCTGACACGGTTTTATTCTATCTTCTACACTGTAGTACTTAAATTTTTTTTTTTTTTTTTTTTAACTCACTAATATTGTCTTTTCCTGAAACATTTTTCTTCCTCTTCTCAGCCACTATTGATGTCAAGAGGAATATATTTGACCTTTGCACAGATACGAAAGACTGCTACCTAGCTGTTATTGAGGTAAATTCTTGTTCATCATATTAACAAAGATTGTGGTTATTAATCCTAAAATACATGACAATGCTGTCTGTCCCATAGAACCAAGACTCAGTCAACACTGACACAGTGTGCAGGCTGTATGAAGTTGGTCGGCAGAGACTTGCAGAGGAAGAAGAGGAAGACGAGGAGGACCAAGTACTAATTTTTGATTGGTTGCAGTGTTACCTCAGTTCCTTCAGGTGAAGCTGAAATTTTTAACTGACTTTGTTTGTGCTCCAGGAGGATGACGATCAGGAGGAAGATGATGACGATGACGAGGATTCAGATGATGATGTTGATACGGATCCCCTCATCGCTGAGCTGGAGAATGACAACGGTGGAGAGGATGAAGATGACGAAGAGGAGGATGATGGAAATGACGAATTCTCTCCTTCTGATGAAGAGGTAGCGCGTCTTCTTGAAGAGGATGTTGATGCTGCAGATGAGGATGACGAGGATGATGACGAGGATGATGACGACAATGATGAGGATGACTCCGATAATGATGATGTCGATCTGGATGGCGATAATGGTTAGTAGGTCTATAGTTTATTTAAAAACATTTAGTCTGTGACACTTAATTGTCTGAGTTTTATTAAGTTTTTAGTTTTCCTCTCTCCTACTTGTTGTTTGTAGGTGCCCAGATTAGCTGTGCATGAAGGTATCTGAATAAGCCTGCTTAACATCTTTTTTTTTTTTTTTTTTTTTTTTTGATGAAATCCTGAAGTCTCTTGAGAAATTTCAATTATCTTTATAAACCTCATTTGTAAGATCGTTACCAAAAAATCTAGAAAAGAGTTTACTTGAAGTGATGTTTTCTGCATATAGAAACAGAAAATATCACTTCCAGCTATGACATTGCGAAGAGTTTTTGTCATTTGAATAGTAGCAATTGAATTGTACTGGCTTCACAAAGATTGTCTGTATTTATGTGGACTAAAACATATTTTTTTTTTTTTTTTTTTTTTTTTTTAACTACAATGAATTTTAAATGGATTAAGTTTATAAATATTAGGGATGTTAGTTGGTGTGCCAAACTACCTGCTGTCACTGTCCTGAAACTTGGCCATCTATCAAAGGCTGGGCTATATTAGGAAAAATGTGGTTGGTACAACCTATTTTCTGAGCTGTAAGACATCAAGTGTGTTTTTCCTAAACAGTGAAGCTGGCAGTCATAGACAGAAACATGAAATGCACTCACTGGACACTTTATTAGGTACAAATTGCTAGTACTGAGTTTGTCCCCCTTTTACATTCAGAACTGCCTTAATTCCTCATGGCATAGATTCAACAACATGCTGGACACTGGTCACTGTGGAGACCATTTGAGTACAGTGAATTCATTGTCCTGTTCAAGAAACCAGTTTGAGATGATTTGAGCTTTGTGACATGGCGTGTTGTCCTGCTGTAAGCAGCTAATCAGAAGATGAGTACACTGTGGTCATAAAGGGATGGGCATGGTCAGTAACAATTCTTAGGTAGGCTGTGGAGTTTAAACACTTGGTACTAAGGGTCCCAAGAAAATGTCTGCCATACCATTATACCAGCAGCAGCCTGAACCACTGATACAAGATAGGATGGATACACGCTTTCATGTTGTTTAGGCCAGATCCTGACCCCCACCATCTGAATGTCACAGCAGTCCTCTGACCTCTGGCATCAACAAGGCATTTTCGCCCAGAGATATTTTCTCTTTTTCAGACCATTCTCTATAAACCCTAGAGCTTGTTGTGTGGCAAAATTCCCAGTAGATCAGCAGTTTCTGAAGTATTCAGAATAGGCCCATCTGGCACCGTGCAAGATGGGCTGATTTGTGCCACGTTCCAAGTCACTTAAATCACCTTTCTACCTCGTTCTGATGCTCAGTTTGAACTTCAGCATGTCATCTTGACCATGTGCCTGAATACATTGAGTTGCTGCAATGTGACTGGCTGACCAGATATTTATGTTAATGAGCAGCTAAACAGGTATACTTAAAGTTGCCTTTTAGTGTATTATACTAGAAACTAACAGTAAATTATGGTGGGTATAAAGCTGTGTCCATGTTGCTTGTGTGCATTTATCAACACATCTACCTGTGAGTGCCGACACATAATCAGCATTATATTGATTATGGTTTCAAATGTATCTTCTTGTTTGTAATTACAACTTTGTTCAAGATTAACAAATTAAATTTGAGTCTACGTACAAACAACCAGGTTAGATGGATGAGAATTGGAGAGTAACCTGGAAGCTACATTTGGAAAATAAGTCTCTGGTCTCATGTAAATGATGCAAAACTGTTTGGTCAAGTTTCTGTTTTACTCCCTGTTTGGTCATCCTTTTCCCCAATGGAGTGTAAAAACTGCTGTCTTGGTTTATTCGTGACGTTGAGGGGGGGAAAGAAAAATCAGAGTGGACGTAAAGCTCCTTAACATTATTCCAAAGCTGCTTTGTTTTTGCCATTTTAGCAGTTTCATCCCTCACCCACTGACCTATTCAGCACAAAATCTTACTTTCCCCATTTCTGAATCTGTATTTGTCTATCACACAAACAGACAGCTCTGACAACTCTGACCTTGAGGATGACATCATCTTGTCCCTGAACGAATGAGGAGCCATCGGCATCTGGGATTGAGGAACCAGATGACATGTCAAAACTTCTGCCCCATGGACATTTGAGCAGCAGAGCAGCAGGCACGGGAAGAGGATGATCAGTGCATAATGTGGGCAATACCTTGGAGCACTGCCAGTTTGAAACGGCGTGTCTGCACACTTGGACAAGACTGAGAAGGAACACGCACAGCGATCGAGCGGGAAAATCCATCCGCACAACTTGGCTTAGTGTTGGGCAAAAATGATTGTATATGATTTTGTTTTATTAAAAACAAAAAAAAAAAATTAACTTGTATGAGTAAAATGGCTGGTGTGAAAATAGGTTAAAAAGTTTTATATTTTACCACATTAATGGTTCTTTAAATGAGCCTATTCATTTGATATTGACTCATTTTGTAAGCCTCTGGTCACAGATTAGTCTTTGTAGGAGATGCAGCTTACTTTGCAAGGCTCTGGGTCTGTGTTTGTGTGGCTAAGGATACAACGCCCTCTCGAGCTTGTACTTTGCCAAGCCACCTGGAGTAATCGCCAAAAGTTGTGAAATATTGAATTGGGCAGCTACTCTAATGCACAAACGCATTACCACTGGTTCATGAAGTATTAAAATCCCCCTACAAGTTTTACTTTCACCATAGTTTGACCAAAAAGCTACACACAGCAGTGCTATTAGTGAATGTTGCCTCCTGATTTCATTATGTAAATAGAGAAATTCAGCTTGGTGCTCCAACGAGTGTGGACACTGTACACACCTGCTTGCTGTCAGCACGACAGACGTAAGAGGCCTCTACAGCTCTCTCCCGTTGTGTTACTTTGCAAGCCTTCACTGGGGCCACACAAGTTTTTGGATTGAGTGAGTTGCTCATTAAGATTAGAGTTTGGTTGTTTTTTTTGTTTTGTTTTTTTGCTGGGGGTAATGTCACAGGTCCAATCATACAATATAAATTTCTGTTGAAAAACAAAGTATTTCTCACAGTGACTTTGGCTCATTAGAGGATGGACATCTGGCTAATTCTTGGAACTTGAAATATAAATTCAGCAAAAAATATTTAAAATTTGTTTTCTCTGAGAGAAAAACAGGAAGCTTATGACTTTCAGCCTTGTGAAAACTGATGCCAAGCACATGCACACTTTAAGCGCAGTGCAAACATTTCATGATTTTTCTCATGTTTTTGCCTTGTAATTATTAATTTTACCTGTTTTTGTTTCCAAAAGGAAACTTCTATGTTGAGTTCCTTGACAATTTCTGTACAACTTGTATGTATCTATAAAGTATTTTTACTATAAATAAATGAGAGAAAAAACAGTTTTGTAAAATGTGAATTTTTTTTTTTTTTTTTAAGATTATAGCAAAGGAATCTTAAACGATTTTCAAAAGAGACACAGATTTAATTGTCCTGTAAATACGGAGCCACTAAAGGGAACCTTTGAGCAAATTTCTTGACTGGAATGCCACATGTGGAGTAACTGTCTCACAATCTGAAGATGATAAAGGTTTCTCTTGATAACAAGAAAACCACTTTACCCCTCACCATCACATCTCTGACTATGGAGATGTCTTGGACCCTCATGCTGTATGCACCTCACTAGTAACAAGAAAAGTACTACATACTTAGTACCACTGTAGAAATGTTACCTTATTGTTAATCTGAACAGATCACAGCTCTCTTACGACCACATGAGTAAATACTTAATTGTAACTGCCATTTCTTACTTTGCAGTGTGTAAATGGAATGAATTTTGGCACAAGATGTATGCGTCATTTTATTTCCAGTTCCTCTGTAGAACTCAAACAGAACTCCTCTCAATGAGACGGTCGTGTAAAGGTTAGATATTCCTAAATATATAATACTGAGACTTGGTGCAGCCCTACAGTTCATCCTCTCTCTGAAACAAACCATTTTAGCTCATCTCCTTTTAACCCAACTTCCTGATTCTGACTTGCTGCTCTTCACAAACAGAAGGTTTGAAGCGTGTTTTGGGCTGCTGTGCTCATAGCAAGAGCTGTGTGGCAGACAAGACCTCATCAGGAATATCCACTCTGACATCATACTGACCAAGAGTAGAAAAAAAACCCCACTGAAACTAAGTGTTTAGAGCAGGCTGAAACCTGAGCTAACTTATTTGCTGATGTTAATATTAGAAACTTTGGCCAAGTTTAATATGATCATCAGCTTTTACAGTTGTGAGAAGCTCTAGGTGCTCAAAGCACTACGTGTGTCTATTTTGCGCTGTGCTGTGCTTTGTCCTGCTGGAGCTAATTGGAGGGTAATTAGCCTCATAAGCTACACCTGGGCCCAGTCAGTTCCCTCCTTCCTGCAGTAACCCTCTGACTCTGACCAGCTCAGCTGCACAATGATCTTGGGGGTTTTGTTTTCTTTCCACTGCCACTCATCCATACTTACATTACACCGCCAACTTGCTGATTAAAAACACATTTTTTAAAATTTATGTTTTTCTAAATAATCTTTCTGTTTAGTGACTTGTCCCCTACTTCTTGTCAAAACACTATGTGAGTCGGGCTGTGGCAGTGTATGCTATATAAGACAGGAAATAAGCAAAGCCACAGCAGGTCCACTTTAAAGTGGGATGGAAAAAACCTTGAAGGAGAGTTTTGATACAATAGATCCACCACTTATTTTAGTTAGGCTGTACATTTGTTACATATGAACAATCACGCTTTCATTACTGCGATATCCCTCATAATGTGTCTCATTTAGGTGGCATTCCTCAGCACTCTTCACTGGTGAATTGTGCATGCAGAAATTTGCCACTAAACGTTTTCCTGTGGCCTCCCCCACAGCTAATAATAGAACACATTAAAATAGTCACCAGAAACACATTAGGATGGATCAAATAAGTATTCTAAAATGTGTGTGCGCCGGCACAGGCACGTGTGTTTCCATGTGTGCCAGGCAGATTAGTTGTACTGGGGAGCATAAAGTGCATGATTGTGAGAAGGGTAAAGACATACAAATGTGTGTGTTGGTGTGAAAGCAGATGATGGATGAGATGGTACCACATGCTTCTTATTACCTCCTCTGTTACCTCTTATTGTCTGCTGGTTTGGGGAGTGTTGAAACAGATAGCAGCTCTCACTGCACAAGTCAGTCCATGTTTTCAGTGGACCAGCGGCTTGTCCTCACAGTGCTGCTGCATCTGAAGGAGCAAAATTTTGCAACCTAATTATAAAAGTATGTGTAAGGCATTTCTCAAATTTTGTATTATCTAAAACATCCTTTGTGTGTTTATCATTTGCATGCATTAGTGTCTCTTGAACACATTTTTGAAGATTATGCTGAGTTTTTTCCTTCAATTTTTATTAGCTGGGATGCATATTTGGCTTATAAAAAAAACGCCCCACACTCCTGCAGTTTTATGTATGTGATTGGAACACCGCCCACAGTGTTCCACTTGAAGTAATAGACAGATGGGAGTCAGTCACAGCATCGCTATGATGGAGAGAAATTACCCTGCTGAATGCTGCCCTCCCTCCCACACTACATCAAACTCCTTGGACGCTCAATATTCACAAAATCACTCTATTTTTCTAGTCATGACTGCCTTGTCTATAGGACAGGACAGCTTAATGCACTGAAATGACCGCATGTGGTTTGAGCAGTGGCTGAGATGCTGTATGACAGATTTTACGACTCGGTGCTGCACATTCATCTGATTTCAAACATCAGCTCTCTGGTTGCGTATTATTTTCCCACACATATGAGAACATTTCAATCAATGTCTGGCTGCTTGGTAGAGGAAAAGAAAATATTTCAAGACAAACCATTAACAGTGTTCTGAGATAAATGCATTTACAAGCAATCAACTGTTTCATGATTGTGTTCAGGTTTAAAATCTTCCTTTCATTCATTCTGAAATAATTATCAGGTCAGCCATCATCACTGTTGATGTGCTTTATACCCCACACACAAACTCCACGGCCTTGAGGTTTCACGCAAAACTGATGCTCATAGAGTTACTCATTACCCCACACACCATTTTAATAGCAGTGACTCATTCTGTGACACACAGCGTTTCAGCTAAATTCACTGCATCATATATATATGTCCCTAAAATCCAAATTAATGAGCTTACAGTCGAACTGTTTGCTCTGAAAGCTGTTTGAATCTGCACAGCTGAGTGTTAATCACATTCATTTTTCTGAGCGTTATGGTTTTAGCAGCTTGAATTGAAATTATTTCTTATGTGGTGGGTATTTTAAATATATATATATATATATATAGGCTTGTTTCAATGTGACTTTTTTAGGCCATGAGGAGCAAACAGTTAAATAGTTAATGACTACTAGGTTGTTCCCAGCAGGCTGGAGGATTTGAAACATCATTTAAACATTCAGGTGTGAAAGTGAAATGTAACTGAACATTTAGACTGCAAATATTCAATTCCAGGAACTTATTTCAACCATTTATATGGACTGGAAGGAGAAAAAGAGTGCCCCTAAAGTGGACCTAAAATGTGCAGTCAAGCTCAACATTAAGTCTCTACTAATTTCCAGTGGTCTGCGTTTGCTGGTGAACAAATAATGGCAAGTAAATTATCAGAAAGTGAAAGGCATCCATAAACAGCTGTTGGGATGAAGAGGTGTTGGGATGAAGGTCTGTTGGGAAATCCAGCTTGCCAAACCCATCATTCAAATTCAAAGGAGCAAAGTTGCATCTTTTTGTTATGGGAGCAAGACTGCACTATGACAAAGCATGGCGGGTAGTGGGTCCGTTTCTTTGAAATGAGTCAACAAGGAGGTACTTCCCCACATGGTCAGGCCTGATGTGTAACACCAGGAGCTTTTCTTTATGGCCAACAGCTTCCCTAAAGTAAAACATTCAATCACACACACACACACAGACACACAAAAAGGCAGACTGCCAGCCAGCCAGCATGAGCATCCTAGCAGGAGAAAATGCAGTTTGTGTTTTTGATGGATGAAAGTGCCATGCAGAGAGAGAGAGAGAGAGAGAGAGAGAGAGAGAGAGAGAGGGAGGGACAGAAAGGGAGAGAGAGAGGGCGCATACAGGGAGGAAAAAAAACAGGAGGCTCATACATTTGACACATCAGTATTGACAAAACAAGTCATGTGACGGCCGCGAAGATGGCGCAGCTTAGGGTATATTGCAGTTTTCTCAGTATTTTCTTGCACCAACTCGGCAGTTTGGACCGGTGATCAAATATCGCGACCTATTACCTACTAATTACCGAGCGATCCCGCGCGTTCACGCTGGACAGCCCTTTGTGGATGAGACAGACTTGAGCGGATGAAACACGAGGAAAGAAGAGAAGCACAGAGAAATTAAATAAATAAGCTTCGAGGAAAACGAATCTCTCCGTTCCACTTGAAATGCGGCTGCAATAAAAAAAAAAATCTTTTGTGGAGAACAGAATCCCGCTCACCGCGTGCGCGTGCGTACATTCGCGCGTGTGCGCGTTACATTAGGTGGACACCGAGACTGCATCAGACTAGAGACAAACGCCGGGACATAATAGAGCTGAGATATCGAGGCTTTCATGGTCCTTCCTCCCCGCTTGCACACACAAACGTCAGGACACTGATTCCGGTCGAGACATGTAGTCGCATGTATGAGCAGCCAGGATAATTTGTAGCCTTCAGCTTTCATTTTTAGCAGCATCATCTCACGATATCGACATAATGTGGCTTGCTCTTCGGAGGGGAAAATAACCAAATATGTGGATACCTACTGAAGAGGAGAAAATCGGAGTTGGTGAGTCAACAGCACCTTATTGCTAATTAACGACGTTTGGTTTCTAGTTTTTTTTTTAAACTTGACTTTATTTTTACAGCCTAGCGATGGCAGTTTTTTTTTTTTTTGCAAGAGAAAACACCCAATTTTGTTCTTTGAAATCCCGCAGTGGCTTTGCAATCTGATTATTATTTTCTGTTATGAAGCCCATTACACCAAATGAAAAACACATACACTTATAATGGCTGATATACATGGACACTGCATAGAAAGGGAAATTGCGTGGGATGACACAGCCTACAACCAACCGCCTTAAAGATGCCATCACGGTCTATACACAGCTGCATGTGGCGCGTTAAATGCGTTCCTACTCTTTAGTTTGATGGTTTTATTTAAAAAAAATGCGTCAATGTAGCGTTTTCGCCTTTTCTCCTTCTGAGCGTGTGTAATGTGGGGGGTGGGGGGGGGGCGCAATTCGTATTGAAACCACGAGGGGGCATCGTGACTGCGTTCCTCCAACAGGTGCAGGCTGGAGTGAAGCTGAAGTCTACCTGTAGACAGAAAAACCCCCCAAAAAAACTGACATGCTGCCGCATCGACAGGGACTGCAAAGTACCACTCTTTTTATTTGCTCTCTCTCTCTCTCTCTGTTTGTGTGTGTGTGTGTGTGTCCTTTGACCTCAAGCTCCCAAGTATCTTAATGTGAGAGCAGCATTCTGGGCTCATAACATTTTATTTAAAAAAAAAAGTACATAGTTTAATTACCAACGGAGGCAAAATATGCCGTCATAAGATACCGCAAGGTGTTTATAAATGGACTGTTGAGTCCCGCAGTTACAGTGGAAGCGTCTATAGCGAGATTACACTATAGAGAGTTTTCATTAGGGGAATGAGTCATGTCCAGATGCTCTGCTGCTTCTTATACTTGCAAGGCTACTCGTGCTGACTCGCACATGATACCCCCCACCCCCCGCGCGCCACACACACACACACACACA
>JAVDPK010002316.1:256518-271750 GCA_034780415.1 Cichlasoma orientale
CTTCATTTTATATATAAGCCCTTCATAAATCATGCTGACTGCTCTCTATTTACCAATATAAGCAAAGACATTACACATAAAAGCACACAGAAACATCGGGATCACTTTATGGCAGACAGTCACTTTTTGGCGCAACACCGGCAGCTGTTGAATATAATTAATAAAGTAACTTGTAATCTAACTTAGTTACTTCTATGATTAAGTAATCAGTAAAGTAACTAAGCTACTTTTTAAATGAGTAATCAGTAATCAGATTACTTTTTCAAGGCAACTATGTCATCACTGGGTGTACACAACACTACTTTTCCAAGAAACATTTGAAAAAGAAGAAAGTAGAAGATCAAATAGCATTTTTTATGGTTTGCTCAGAGTATTTACGGATCTGTCAGGTTTCTGATATGTGCCCCCCCAATAGTACCCCAAGAGTAATAATACTCATTCCTACGCCCTTGGTTCGTGGACTCCCAAAGCCGTAGAAGTGACTTTGTTCCCCTTTCCAGACTGAAAGATGTCAATGACTTTGTTTCTCAGCTGTTTCTTAAGATCATGGCATGATATGTTGCTTTATGAGCTCTTTCAGCCTACTTTGTCAAACAGGCTCTATTTAAGTGATTTCTTGATTCAACAGGTCTGGCAGTAAACAGGCCTGGGTGTGACTGAATTCAGATTTCCAAAAAAAATGTGGTTATTCACACTTAATTCATGGTTTAACAAAGGGGAGGGGGTGGGGGTACTTTTTAACACAAGGCCAGGTAGGTTTGGATAATTTCCTCCCTTAATAAATTAAGTCATCATTTAAAAACTGCATTTTGCATTTACTCGGGTTATCTTTGTCAAATGTTTCAGATCATAAAGTGTGAGAAATATACAAATAAAGAAATCAGGAAGGGGCAAACACTTTTTCACAGCCCTGTATCACTCTGTGACGTGTTATTGGGGGATATAATTTCTGACAAGCCAGTGCCCAAGACTGAGCGGGTTCCATAGTGTCTGAATGGTAGTGTGTTTTGTCATCTTTCCATTTATTTTTCACTTTTATTTCATGCTGTAAGTTTTCTGAAACAAACTCCTGCATTTGACCAATTTTACTAAGTGAGACCAGCTAAAAGATGAAAAAATTGCATGTTTTTCTTTACAGATAATTGCCCAGTGGAGGAGTGGAAGAAGTACATGACTGATTTTAAGAAGCTGTCTAGCATCCCAGTCTCAACTTTCAAAAAAATGTGTTATTAGTTGATAAATAAATTAAGCCAAGGTACTTACAGAAGAATTGACATGTATTTGTGTCATACATGTAAGTTAGCGGACAGCAGGAGTCTCCTGCTGTGCTCAATCCCCATAATTCCTTCCAGTGATTTACTGGTTACACAATAGCAGCCCTCAGATGCCGTGTGGATCATGAATTCAACTAAATACAGGGACAGTCTGGACTGATATACTGTTGTTGAGTAGAAAATGTTTTCCTTTGCCAACATTTTCTACTCCCTGTCCCGTCATTCCTTCCAACATCCTACGTTCAACATGTCGAAGTCTGAAGCTGAATTTTGTTGGTTATGTTTTGCAGATATGCTAATGCTCTGCAGCTCTTAGGCACAATGAAACGAGTGTGTTTCTGCGTATTTACACAGCTTGGAGGTTTTGTGAGGGAGGACTTTGAAAATATGAGCCTGCGTTGTGTGCCCAGCTCTCTCAAACATGACAGTCTCATCTTGTTCTGACGTGGCCTCCGCTGAAGAGTTTTCAAATGATGTGAGTGCAGGTTTTGCAATTCAAATGAAATCGAGTCCATTAAAGAATAGGACTCTGAAATAGGAAGTACTTAGCCTTGGCTGGAGGCACAGTGAAAAAGGTGACAAGTTTGCCCATCTCTCTTCCTAAAACATCTAGTGCAATGCAACATCCATAAGCTTGCCATTTTAAAATGCCCTAATCCTGCAGCAGTTACAGTGAAGAAAGCCCTCCAGTTTGTGATGATCTGTTGCCATAGTTACCCGAGCACAGGAACTGAGCACTCGCTATCCTCATACAGGCAGCGGAGCCCAGCTCAAGCCCCTCCTTCCCTTCCTCCCCCTCACTGGGTCCCCTGGCTAGTTCATTAGCATAATGATTCACGCCAAACTCTCCTTGAAGGGCCACCATTTGTAGGTTTTTAAAATCATCAGTGGAGTGCTGTCATCATTAAACAAGTTTGTCTTTACTGGGGCTTGTATACTGTTTGTTTCGTGGCTCGTGTTGCCGAGCTGCAGTGCTGCAGAGATAAAAAACCAGCTCCAGAGGTGATGCAATTTTTAAGGCTTTTACTGTAGCGTCGGTTCCCCAAAGAATAATCATGTCATCAGTGTTTGAGTCAGTGGCTGTGACTGTGGCTGGTGCTGTAAAAGCAGGTGGCATGAAAGATTTATGCTAATAACAACTTGTGATAAATCACTATTTAGCTATAGTACTTAGCAGTTTGTGTGGTAGTTCAATTAACTTAACATTAGAAAAAAAAATCAGGTCGCTTATGAAGTAATTGCTTATTAAAATGACTACCTACTTCGGGGTGGGAGCTTGTTTACAGTTCGCCAGGCAGTGCTTCCTGTGTGACACTGTGTTTAGATGTTTGCATTAAACAGCTTATTAAAAGGATGCAGTGACTACCCGGATACAACCTCAAAACTCATGCTGTGTGAAGACATGACAGTGAGGAGGGATGTTCCCTGCTCAATCATAGGCCACAAAGATGAAAGCAAGCATATATCTTAATCGGTGATGTGGCTTTTGTTGACAAACAGAATTTAGATTAAAAAGTGGTGTATGGGTAAATGTTTTTTTCATCAGTTTGATCTTTGATTTTTTTTTTTCTTCTGCACAGTGATCTGCAACTTCCGGTCAGCAATATGTCAGGCGTTGGTCCTGGAGATTGGGGAAACTGTACAGATTCTGGAAAAGAGTGAAGGTAAAAATCAGTCTGATCTCTTATGGCAACTCTGAAGGTAAAGTGAAAGTCATTTTCACCCGGGGCCGTTTTAGGTAGTTCAGCTGTATCAGGTTTGCATTATAGTGTTAAAATACTAAATATTTAATGTTCTACTTTTTGGCCAAATTAAAAAAAAAAAGTTTATTCCTTAAAAAAAAAATATGTCAAACCTTAAAACCTTCAATGGTGAGAACTAACAATACATTTCAGAGAGGATTCTTACTAACAGTTATGTATGCTGGTGCAGTCTTAACTTTTTATCAGGTGATGAACCAGATGTGGTAACTTGATTTGCCACAAAACAGTGAATCTTTAAAAAAAAAAAAGGTGAAAAAGTGATAAAAACAAACAAACAAAAAACACCAAAAACAAAACAACTCTTATAATACCCTCTAATAACACTCTGGAGTTGAAATTTTGAATTTCCAGCTATTTCAGTGAGTCCCCTATAAAGGGTTAAAGGACAAAAAGAAATTAGTACCCTGCTTAAAATTTAAAGACACGATGGCGCTTGAGCAGAATGACTTGCAAACCATTAAAACTCTGATTTTATTTGAAAATTATACAAAGATAACACACGCCAATTGTCAAAACCATATCAAAGCAATATTATTACTACAGATTCAGTGAATCTGGAGAAATCCCTTTGCAATAAAATAAAAAGGGCACATTATGAAATTTAAAAAAAACAACAGAAAAGGCTGTAAACTGTTGGGCAGCAGAAAAAATGTTTTGAAACCTACAGTAATTGTTCTCCTTGGTTCCCAATAGCTTACAGACTGTTGAAGGAAGATGGGATGCAACACACTTGTAAACATGCCCTGTCCCGACCTTTCTGAAGCATGTTGCTGGCATCAAATTTTGACTACAAAGCTACTAAACTTAAGTATCGGACATCCGACTGGCTAGCCTCACTAAAACATTAATACATTAAGTGCACTGCAACAACAGTGCTTAGTTTGGGTGGACAAGCTTAAGTTACAGAATTCACATATGAAAACAATGTGGTTTGCTCTTATAATTAACAATTAATTACATAGTTTAATTACTGTATTAAGGATATATTTTAGCTATTGTGATCAAAGCAATGCCATCATAGCACAGTGTTGCAGTCTGGTTAAAAACATCTAGTTCCTGTGCTAAAATTTCACTTGTAAACTCTTCACAACAATTCATTATGTCCACCAGCAGAATGGAGTCTTCGTTTTTGTTAGGGTTAAACTTTCTCATGTACACTTTGCTTTTTCTTTAGGTTGGTACAGAGGCTTTTCCACCAAGAAGCCTTCTATCAAGGTAATTAAAGCATCTTACGCAAATTACGGGTTTGACATTGTGTTGATTTCCGTACCTTCACTATTCTGTCTCGTAATGACAAGGAACTGTAAGACCCAAATCTGAGTGCACACACAAAGACAAATCAGACAATGTTGGATAAGAGTTGATGTGAGTTGTAAATGAAGCCTGTATTGAGCTATATCACTCCAAATGTGGGCTTCTTCAATAATGCAGCACTTTTCAAAGACTGCAAACTGGCAGAGTTAAGATTTTATCAGAGAAATCAAGTGTCAGCAACACATCTATAAAAATGGCTGCCATGCAATATAATGTGATCTCCACACTTTTATCAAAGCCTTCATAATTTTTGTGAATGATAATGCGATATGAGAGATGTGCGCCACCAGAAATAACCTAAACAACAAAGACCTTAATGGCTGATTAACTCATTGAGTAGAGCTTTGATTTGACAGAAATAGAAGTTTCCTGACCTGCATTTTCCAGAGGTGCTTTCATAAAGACACATTTTAACCATGATGTTCTGACTTTGTGATGCGGAAGTATGAAATGTTGCGTCATCCTCAACATTTTATTCACGAATAAAAGAAGACATGATGACAAGAAAAGAAAAAGTTCAATAAAGATATGTCCCGTGTGCATTGTACGCCGGTGCTTTTAAATATGCCACTAAAATATGCGCTGCTTCTGGCCTTCATGAGCAGAATTCTGTGAGAGATCCAAATTGTCTTTTCCTTTCAACCAGCAGATGGTGCAATTATTAACCCCATTTTACCAAACCAAGCTATTTTCAAAAAGTAAAATCTCGGTTTAATTCTACTCCATAACAGAAATTGCTTTCTTTAGTGTTTGCTGCGGGAAAAGTGTGGGAGAAAGTTCAGATGAAAGGCGTGATGGAGGGACCAAATCTAGAGTCTGTTAATGCAGTGTTATTATTAAGATAAATCCTCTGCAATGTGCTCAGTAGGAAGAGACAGTAGATGCACCACAGTTAGCACCATCACAGCTGAGAGGGATCAATACTCTACACTAATACTATACTGCATGGTTAACATGTATCTGCCTTCCATAGAGCATTGACGTGAGCATTATTGTTCACTACAGCATGGCAGTCTGGAAACTCATTGTACTAAGTTGGAGAACAAATATCTAAAGGTTGTATATATATATATATAATAAAAGCAATACCTTCAGAAACAAAATACCAGATATGCTGTTAGAAAGATAAAAGCTGAAGGTAATTTTTGCTGTTTGTTGTGTTGTGTCTCACTCTGCTTTAAAATGAAGTGCCAGAAGCTTAAGTGTTATGCGATGCTGCTGGATTGTTTTAAAGAAAGCACAAATGCTGTCCAGTCCTGGTAAATGTAGGTGTTAGTGGCTACATGCTGTCCTTCTCTACTCTCATCGGCTATTTACAGTTCTTACTAACACCCCTCCATTTTGTTATGTACTCCGCTGCCCACGTTCATTCGCCCCCATACTCTCTCTGAGCTGAGAGAATTACTTGTGCTCACTGTGGCCGATTCTTCACATCTGGTAGATTAGAATAAGAAATATGAACTGCAAGGGTGGCAGCCGGCACCACTCAGTCTCTCATGCCCTTCCGCTGCTAAGCCAAGGCACAATAGGTATCCTGCACATTGCTCTGCCTCCTGTCTCTGCACTTTTTTTTCATTCTTTTGCACAGAAAATGTAAGCACGCAGCAGAAAATGTCAAAATACACGTAAAGCAATTATTACACTTCCCTCAGCATATAATGTATTGCCAGCAAAAAATTTTTAATCTTCTTTTTTACAGTTGCTGCAGCCAATGGTTTAGGTTAGACTACCTAATAACACAAGCATAACATAATAGTTTTGGTCACATGGTGCAGGAGAATTAGACATGTAATCCTGTCACACCTAATAACATCTTTGCTCCGTCCTCCATCCACAGGGTATTTTCCCAGTCAGCTATGTCCACTTGAAGAAATCTACAGTGACAAACAGAGGGTAAGATGTATGATTAAGTGTTTTTATTTAAGCATGTGCAGCATCATAAGTAGAGCACAGTCTCGAAGCTGATTTTCAAACTGCACCACGGGGTGTCCACCCAATCTGATAGCATTCTTGTCCCAAAATAGGAACTTATCAGCACCATAAGAAAAGGCTTTCCCTTGCAAATGAAACAGAATGAAACAGTGTAACTGGTAACAGAAACACAAACAAACTTTATTTAAAGGCCCTAAAAAAATCCACACTGATTGGCCACTTTATTAGGTACATCACGCAAGTTTTGAATTGGATCTCCTTTTGCCCTTTGAACTGCCTTAAGTTTGTCACGGCATGGGTTCAACAAGCTGATGGAAACATTCCTCAGAGACTTTGGTCCATATTGACACGACAGCATCACACAGTTGCTGCGGATTTATCAGCTGCACATCCATGATATGAATCCCCCGTTCCAGTGTACAGTGAACTCATTGTCAAGTTCGGAAACCAGTTTTAGATGATTTGAGCTTTGTGATATGGTGCATTATCCTGCTGGAAGCAGAGATCAGAAGATGGGAACACTGCGGCCATAAAGGGACAATTCTCGGGTAAGATGAGGTATATAAACAATGCTCAGTTGGTACCAAGGGGCTCAAAGTGTGCCAAGAAAAAATTCCTCTTACCATTACACCCCCAACAACAACATGAACCACTGGCAGGATGCATTCATGCTTTCATGTTTTTTAGGCTCAATTCTGGCCCTACTATCCAAACTATCCAAACCACACTGAGCACTGGATCTCCACAGGGCTGTGTTCTCAGTCGACTGCCGTTTACACTACTGACTCATGACTGTACAGCAATGCACAGCTCTAATTACATTGTAAAGTTCGCAGATGACACAACAGTGGTGGGTCTCATCAGCGAAAACAATGAGTCAGCATACAGAGAGGTGGGGCAGTGGTTAACAGTGTAAAGTCAACAACCTGTCTCTTAATGTGGACAAAACCAAAGAGATGGTCATTGACTTTAGAAGGACACAGAGTGACCACTCCACTGAACATTGATGGCTCCTGCGTGGAGATTGTCAAGAGCCCCAAATTCCTTGGTGTTCACCTGGCAGAAAATCTCACCTGGTTCTCAACAACCAGTGCCATAACCAAGAAAGCCCAACAGCATCTCTACTTTCTGGACTGACATACACACACATGATAGACTCTGATACACACACATACATACATTATAGACTTAGGTGTGTGCACACACACGCACGCACACACATGCACGCACACACACACAAAGACACACACACATTCATGTTGGACTATGACATGCACGCACGCACACATACATACACACATACATACACGATAGACTCTTGACACACAACTTAATGCACCCTACTATTTTACTGCACTACTGTGACTGCACTATTGCAACCTTGTACAATATTGCAATTTGCACTTACTCTGTTATCTTGCTGCTAGAATCTATGCTGCTAAATGCATATTAATATAGATCATCCATTGTACTGTCTTCTTACTTCTTTATTGTAGTGTATATTTTTCTTGCACTATTTGTTTTAAGTAGCACCCCTGGTCCCTGGAGGAACATTATTTTTTTTCAGTATGTACTTGTATATATCTGAAATGACAATAAAACCTCAACTCAACTCAACTCTACTCAAACATCACAGCAGAAATTGAAAAACATAAGACAAGGCAACAAATGTCACAACAAATGTCACAAATTTATATTGGCCAAACTTTTGCTGTACAATTTTGGTGACCCCGTGTGAATTGGAGCTTCAATTTCCCGTTCTTAGCTGATAGGAGTGGTCTTCTGTTGCTGTAGCCCATCTGCTTCAAGGTTTGATGTGTTGTGCATTCGCGAGATTCTCTTCCGCCTTGGTTGTAACGAGTGGTTATTGTTGCCTTCCTATCAACTCAAAGCAGTCTGACTATTCTTCTTTGCCCTCCGGCATCAAGGAGGCATTTTCTCAGAGAGAACTGCCGCTCATTGGATATTTTCTCTTTTTCCAGACCATTCTCTGGAAACCTTAGAGATGGTTGCCCAGGAAAATCCCCGTAGATCAGCAGTTTCAGAAATACTCAGACCAGCCCATCTGGCATTGACAACCATGCTACATTCAAAGTCACTTAAATCACCTTTCTTCCCCATTCTGATGCTCAATTTTAATTTCAGCAGGTTTCCTTGACCATCTCTACATGCCTAAATGCATTGAGTTGCCACCATGTGATTGGCTGATTAGATATTTGCATTTATGAGCAGTCCAACAGGTGTAACAAAGTGGCCAGTGAGCATATTTTCCCAATCAACTTTTTAGCAGAGCAATGTGGTCTTACATGGACTCAATATTTTGTGACTAAATTAGAACTGATGTGGTTGTCTTAAGAATCTTGTATACATTTTTTCAAAGTGAGCAGAGGTTAGAAAAAGGCACTGTCACATATTTAAACAGATCAGAGCTCGGCAGCATTTCACTCAATGCACGTCGATAGTTGTGAAGTGTTTTGCATATTTTCTCTGAGTTGCTAAATAAATGTGATCAAACCACACCCAAACAGTCCTGTTGAGAAAGATTAGCTGAGCTAAATTATACATCGTGTAATAGCACGGGCCCTCAAGACACACATGCTGTAAACCATTTTTGAGATACCCAAATCACAGCTATAGTGTTAGGAGCAGCTGCAGTAGCAACAAAAGTTCCTTACTTTGTAATTGAGATGTGTACATATCAAAATATAAAAACACAACTGCTTCTTACCTTTGCTGTCTGCTTTCTGCTGTCAGCGCACAGTGTTGAATCCCTACACTATTTTATCTGTAAGAGTCCAATTCAGAGTCTAATTTAGTCTTTTAGTTAACAATGGGGGATTTTAAGGGGTTGATCTCTTAGTAAATAACTAATTACTCTTTTGGACTTTTGTGTGGAGTCATTTGATTTAAAGAGTTTTCTCTAACAGTAAGAGATGAACTACATTGTGTTGTAAACAATCATTTTGATTATTATGGTGTTTTTTTTTTATTCGCTCTCAACCTATTGTGGAGCATTTCTAAAGGTATACATAACATGACAGAGATTGACAGGTCGATCTGTATTGCCAAGCCCTTCTACCAGTGTCAGTCAGTCCCAACAGCTTCACTAAGATTAGGGTGAAGGAACACATTTCACCTAAAAGAATATGTGTAATTGACTTTTTACAATGTTTTTAAATCAACAAATAAAGTTAATTCTTTGCAGTACTGATAATTTCATTTAGGAGGGAGAATGCTGCTCAAAATACAGAAGTCCTACAGTATTATGTACAGCATCAGCAGCAGTGTTTGTCTACAGATCCATCACCATCAGACCTTTATTGTGGTAGGATGACGAGAGGGTGATATGTTTGTTTTTACTGGTCAGACCTATTGGCTCTGCTCGAGTTGATTCTTTCTCTCATTACACAGCCAGTGTGATACTGATTAATCAACTGATCAATGTCAGTGGATGCAGATCTCTCCCTCCTTTGCCATGTAATTTTGCTTCACCACTGATTAGTGACAATCCCATCGTCAGGAGAATTACCACCTGACAGCTGCTGACATGTGCCCACGTGCACGCACGCACGCACGCACGCACGCACGCACGCACGCACGCACGCACGCACGCATGCACGCACGCACGCACATGCACTGCAGTCCTCTTGTAACATGCATCTTGTAACAGTAGTTGGGTGTACATGGGTGTACAGGGCTAGAATTGAACAGACAAAAATGGCTCTTTATCTGTACTATTCTCTCTATTATTGAATGGTCTTTACCTTACAGTATAAAGCACCTTGAGGCAACTGTTGTTGGGATTTGGCGCTATATAAATAAAATTGAATTGAGCTGAATTGAATGCTGTAGCTCAGGATGGATCAGAAGTTTGCTCTTACATCACCGTCCTCCATTTGAGTTGCCATATTGCAGGAGAACGCTCATTTTCACTCAAACAATTAAAACTGCAGACTTCAAAATTGACATTATTGTACTTCCTCACTCCAGGAGCTGCAGTTTGGGAAATCTGCTTTGCTGTCTCATGGAGTTAATGAGCTGACACACCTACTGCATCTGTGTAGTTCTCCCAAAGCATCCCCGCCACAGACAATCACCCCCACTCACTGTGCAATGGATGGAGATGCCTGCATTGTTCCAAAAATGCTATACAGTATAAAAGTTAATTCTTTGCAGTACAAGCCTGAGCTTCACAAGCAAAGTGCCACAAGAGATCTAACCTTTGATTTAATACTTTCCCATGAATGTGGTAACACAGGAAGGATGTGTGTTGTGGTTTTTAGTGGAGCGCTCCACTCTGTTTCCTAACTGCATCGAGAGAATAATCACAACATTTCTCTTTGAGCCAGTTATATGGATGTATCCATACTGATATAGAAATTTATCATTAAAAGCGATAATGTACAACAAAAATACTATATGTCATTTGAATACATTATAAGCAACCTACTTCAGAATATATATATAATCATTTACCATATGTACAGTCATGGTAAAAGAAAGTCCACCTTCTTTCAGTTCTAAGGTTTTACATATCAGGACATACTAAAAACAATCATCTGCTCCTTAGCAGGTCTTAAAAGTAGGTAGATACAACCTCAGATGAACTGCAAAACATGGCATATATTACATTGTGTCATTATTTATTGAACAAAAACTAAGCCAAAAACGGTGTGTGAAAAATTAAGTGCACCCTTACTGCTTCCATAGGAATTAAGATGGTAAGCAGTAGCCAGGTGCTGCTAATCAGATGTGCTTGATCATCAGTAAGTGTGAGCACCTCTATAAAAAGCTGATGTTTTGCAGTTTTCTGGTCTGGAGCTTTCAGGTGTGTTAACACAATACCAAAGAGGAAAGACATCAGCAATAATCTTAAAGGAGCAATTGTTGCTGCTCAGAAATCTGGGAAGTGTTATCAGGCCATTTTCAAACAATATGAAGTCCATCATTCTGCAGTGAGAAAGATTATTCACAAGAGGAAAACATTCAAGACAGTTGCCAGTCTTCCCAGGAGTGGATGTCCCAGCAAATTCACCTCAAAGTCAGAGCGTGCAATTCTTGGAGAAATTGCAAAAAACCAAAGAGCTACATCTCAGACTCTACAGGCCTCAGTTAGCATGTTAAATGTTAAAGTTCATGACAGTAAAATCAGAAAAAGACTAAAGAAGTATGGCTTGTTTGGAAGAGTTGCCAGGAGAAAACAACTTCTGTCTAAAAAGAACATGGCAGCATGGCTTAGGTTTGCAAAGTTGCATCTGAACAAACTATAAGACTTCTGGAACAATGTCCTCTGGACAGCTGAGACCAAAGTGGAGATGTTTGACCATATTGCACAGCATATCAGCACAAACAGCTCATATCAACTGTCAGCACAGCGGTGGAAGGCTGAGGATTTTGGTTCGTTTTGCAGCCACAGGACCTGAGCACCTTGCAGCCACTGAGTCGACCATGAACTCCTCTGTATACCAGAGTATTCTAGAGTCAAATGTGAGGCCATCTATCTAACAGCTAAAGCGTGGCTGAAATTGGGTCATGCAAACAGGACAATGATCCCAAGCATAGCAGCAAATCTACAACAGAGTGAATGAAAAAGAAAAGAATCAAGGTGCTGTAGTGGCCCAGTCAAAGTCCGGGCCTCAGCCCAATTGCTGTGGCCGGACCTTAAGAGAGCTGTGACTAAACGAATGCCTGCAAACCACAGTGAACAGAAGCAACGCTGTAAAGCACAGTGAGACAAAATTCCTCCACAGCGCTGTGGATATACTGTAGCCATATAGAAATGACTTCCAGTTTCTGCTAAAGGTGGTTCTGCAAGCTACTGAATCATGTGGTGTACTTAGGTTTTCACACACTGCTTCTGCATTTTGGTTTAATTTTTGTTAAATAAATAATGACATAATGTAATATGCCTTATGTTGTTGTATTTGCCTAATTATAAGACCTTGTAAGGACTAGATAAATTTTTTATTATGTCCAGATATGTAAAGTCTTCATATTTTGTAGCATGAATATTCTTTTGTAACAGTGGTATTGATGCTTCAGGGATTGATCTGACTTTCATGCTCGTGTTTTTCCGCTGCAGGCTGTGTGAGACGGTGGTACCCCTCGAGGACCCTATTATCACAGAGACCACCTCCACACTGCAGGAATGGGGCGTTTTGTGGAAGCAGCTCTATGTGGTCAGTCGCAGTATATTACAGTACATCGTGCTTATATCAAAACAAATCACCAAGCAGTAAATGTGAGAGTGGATCTGAGATTACTAAGATCTCCAAGAGATTTGACAAATCTATCCATTGTTGCTTCATTTGCATTCTTCCAAATGGTTTGATGGAGTAATGTTTTCTTTCCTGCTCACAGTCTAACACCTGGTATAAAAAAGTTTGCCAGCAGGAGTAGTGAATTGGTTGAAATATAGTCCAGTGACATCTCCTTAAGATATTTCTCCACTGCATGTCGTTCTGACTGTCACCCTGTATTTTCTTGTACTATCTACGTAGGAACAGAAATGGTGGTTGGACACAGATAATGGCCTACAGACCTGTCGTATGCAATTTCATGCTGTGTCATTCTGCCATTTATTGATCTTGGCCTGCCTCTCACTGTTTCTTAAGATCCACCACCATCACTCAGCCTTTACTTTGCGGGGCAAAAGTGATTACTGGAAACCTAAAGCAACCTTAATCCTGCTAAGTGTCGAGGGGGCAGGCAGAAGTGGTTGGTAGGGTTTTGAGTTCGGAGCTGAGTGGCTATGTTGCAGAGCAGGCAGCGAGTTTTTACATAACCTCTCACTGAGGACTGCTCATGCTCTGAGCAACTAAGCAGCCTCCGGCATTGGAGTGGTGATGTAACTTGCTCTGAAGCTCGACTAATATGAAGCCGTGATTTAACAGTGCTGGTTTTGGTGCTCACCCCCTGTAGGATGCGGCACTGGCTGGATGTTGATACATTTCACCTTATTGTTGCCAATTAGAATTCATGGTATTACTTCAGGGAGCAATGGCCTAAGCATAACTGTGTATCTGTTATAATGTTCGTAATTAGTCCTGCAGAATGGCGGTCTGAAAGGGCTCATCAACCCTGACAAAAATCTTTGTTTTTAGCAGCTACCAGCCTTTGAAAGCATGCAGTGCTTATCCTCATTAAATTTATATTGGCATTGTAGTAGCGTTTAATCTTTGCGTTTATGTAAACAAACCTGGGTGGTTATGTGGGCTTGTCATACCATTAGGGAGAACAGAGAATGCCTGAATTAAAACTGTTGTTCTTGGTCTGGGAGAGATGGTGATGAAATTCATTACTGTGATGAGGTCAAAGCAGACTTGTAAGGAAAATGTATTTTTTTCATTTTATCAACAGAACCAGTGGGCTTGAAACACGTATTGTTCTGCAGCATGCACGGGCTGGCAGAGGGTTGGATTCAAAGCATGATTTTGTCTTGATCGACCTGAACGCAAAACAAAATCATTGAATTCTTCTTTCAGATCCATCAAAATAGACTTTTATTTTTCTTGGTGAGTTTGTGTAAATGCTGCAATAGGAGCAGATCCCATGTTCAAACCTAACTTTTTTTATTTTTGCCTTTTTTTCCCAACAGAAACACAAGGTGGATCTATTCCATAAACTGCGCCATGTGATGAATGAGCTCATTGACTTGCGTCGGCAGCTGATCCAGGGTCACCTCGCCCAGGACCAGACTCGCGAGATCAAGCGGCACATCACCGTACGGCTTGACTGGGGCAATGAGTAAGTAACACTTGCACTGAGTGTATTGTGATTAAGAGAGTGGGTAAGTGAAGGTGTGCTATAAAGCATACATTTCTTTCAAACTATTGGCCACTAAAGAATTACAAAAAAAAAAAAAAAAAAAAGGGCTCTGAAGAGATCTGCCACAGTGGATGAGTGGGTGTGTAAGAGCATTGCTGTGATGTAATTTTATGGTCATTTAGCAGATGAGTGAATCTGAAGCAGCTTAAAGTCAATGCAAATCCTCCTGGAAAAACTGTAAAGCCATATTCTTACTGTTGCCAGCTTCAAACCCCTTCCAACAGAGCCGTGACAGGCATCCATAACAGAAATAATGATGCGAGGGCTTCAGCTCAGCTGAGGAAGAGCTCTAGGTGGAGGGAACATCTGTCAGTTTAAAAACAGATTTAGAGATTTCTGGATATAAAATTCACTTTAAACGATTTTATTTGGTCAATATTTGTGCATATCATGCTTGGAATAAAATATAAAAAGTCTCAGTAACACTCAAAAGTATGGAGTAGTTTATCATGCATGTTGAGGTCAGTTCTGCGTAGTGCATGCTGATCCGCGAGCTGTAGTGATCTAATTTCATGGTTAAAAGATCATAGCCGCGCAGATAGTGCTCCATGATTTGAGGCTGCACAATTTTGCTTAAGTCAAGAGTTACAGTATGAGATACAACAGCACGAGACAATTGTACCTGGCAACGGAGTACAATTACTCCAGTACTGTTCTTAACCCCTTTAGTGGGTTACTACACAAACTCATGTTGAGTGGTTAAGTACCATTCAAACCCATAAATCCTCATTCTACTATGAGTTTCCAGGGATGCCAGAAATGTCTTACAGAGCTGTTGGAATAAAATAATCTAATATTGTCAGCTGGATGTGGTGGTGTAGCCTTAAAAAAAACAAGCTTTCTGTTTGAATTTTTAATTCTGTGTGGGTGCCACACCAAACTGTACACAGTATGCAGTTTATGTAGGTTAAACTGGTTAAGAAAATATGTTTTTTCTTGTGTATTTCTGTTTTGTTTACAAACATACACATATATATCTGAGAAAACATAAGTATTGTTCTCATGTGGTAAATATATATATATATATATATATATATATATATATTAAAAAAAAAAAAAAAATCCCAGCTCGCCCCTACGGGCGGTCTTTTTGCCCTTCAAGCTCGGGTCCTCTACCAGAGG
>JAVDPK010002316.1:271850-299356 GCA_034780415.1 Cichlasoma orientale
TATATCAGTTAATCAAGATTCAGTTGAGGAAAATTAGCTACTAAATATGTAACAAATAAGGAGTTTTATAGCAATTGCTATTTGTTGTTCCTTAGTAGGTTTTGTTTGGATTTATAAGTGAGGTTTAGCTGGTGTTATGCTCACCATTATTATGCTAAATTTCAGGTAAATTTCAACTTGCTGAAAATTGTGGAGTAAGTGTTGCACAATGTTTTTGGCTTCTGAAGTGGATCATGCCAGGAGGAGTTTCAGAACCACTATTATTAGAAGATTTTATTGTGGTGATATGACAAAGGAACACATTTCTATATTTTTTTCTCGGGGTTTGTGAGAAAGAGTGAGAAAGGTTTGCACGTTTGATTCAGTTTCGCTAAAAGCGGTCATGTCTTTTTTCCCCTCCTCTCTTTTTCTTTACACACCCCCAAACCCCTCTTTCACCAGACACCTTGGCTTAGACCTCGTTCCCAGAAAAGAGTTTGAAATGGTGGATCCAGATCAGATCAGCGTATCAGAGCTATACAAACTGGTATGTTGGCTGGAAATATTCATGCTGTAGAAACACATCCCTTTTAATTATTAAATAGAATAACTTACTAAAGTGAATTTGTATTCTTTGGGATGCAATTAAACATGTCCCTGCAGCATGTATAAACTGTATGTGTAGGCATGACTTGCACACTGTGCTTTTTTTTTACCTGCTTTTCCATATAGGATTGTGTTGTTGTAGTGACGTGTGAATGTACCGATTATCAAATCATCCATAACAAGGTGACTCACGAGAGAGTGCACGATTCAGCTGTTGGAGCTGCATCATGTGACTTCTTCTTTATGCTTATCTTACAGCCATATTGAGTGTGTCCCTTCTTTTACATGCACGTGACTCTCGCCAGTGCGACTGCAAGCTAGTAATGCATACATAATGCAAAGTGACAGGCCCAGGTGAGGCTGTGGCAAAGTACAGTACATACAAATTAATATTTAATTGTTATTTTTTTTTTAAATAAATTACAGGTTTAAATCTTGCTTGCTTTAAGCCAAGAATCAGACTAGAGACACATTTCCATAAATAAGTTATGTCTCAAATGTACTTTAGCTGTAGTGATGTGGGACTTCCAAACCTATACACAAAGAGGGGACTTGCTGAAGCAGATCCAATTTTAGAAATATGTGATTACAGCACAGATGTTACGAAATCTAATGTAATGCTGCAGCAGACAGTTATCTAGGAGGGAGATCCTTTCTTTCAGTGGCTGAAGCACCATATGCTGATGAAATCACTCTCCAACTGCCCTGCAGCCTCCTATTATCCCCTTGCCATGTTTCTCAGCTTTGCACGCAGAATGTTTGTGCACTAAATGCTCTGTCCAGAAACAACAGTGCAGGTCTTCCTTGCCAAAAAGCCTCCCGACTCTGTCGATGAAAGTGAGCTTGTCTTTGGCAGGGCACAAGGCCTTGGCACCTCCTGAGGTATGGGAGTAGAGGAGTTCTTTTAGGCTGCTGAGCAGAGAAGGGGGTGTGTGGGCGATACTGGCTTTGTCCTCTTCTCTCCCACATGCTCACGTTTTGCCTCATGTGGGCTTCTTTTAGCGCTGCAGGAACACTAGCGTAGCCACTCGGCAATGTACGTAGGTGAAATTTTGTCAGATTTGAAGCATCAACGAAGGCATCGCTCATGTGGTGTTTGTCTGAAGCTCCTGTAAGGTAAATAACTTCAAAGCTGTGTGGGATGAAAAAAAATGGACTCACTGATCTGACATCTTTTCCTTTGAACTTTTTTAGCATGTATCCAGCAGACACTGTGGTCAGCAAAGCACAAACCAGGTATGGTCATTTCAGTGGTGTGTGTTCATGAACTCATACCTCTGTCATTAAATCTCATTTTTCATTTTTTTCCCCAAACACCAAATGAGTATCCTGAAGTCAGGGCACTGCTCTGGCACTAAGGCTATCACAATTAGACTCTTTGGTGTCGGGTGCCTATAATACTGGTGAGAACCTGACACCAACACTGTCAGGGTGTGAGGACTGGTTCCCACTGGGATCACATATGTCCCAGTGCATGCACAAATGGTGCTGTAGGCCATATCATAGCTATTTTGTGCCTTGACTTGCTCTTGTGTGTGAGCAGTATTTTAAAGACAGTTTGCATTTAGCTGCACTATAATGTCTGGTGTCTGGCATTTAGGCCCAAGTAGACTGAAACTACAGCGGCAACTATAAAGATATACATAACGTAAACTGTTATTAGTCCAGTAAAAGTCCAGTGTCTTCTTGTTAGCACACTTCAGGTTTTATACATATGAAATAAACAAGATAATTTGTTAATTTCTGAATTTCAGAGGTCTTATAAACTGTGGATTTTGTGCATCCACATATACACATGAAAGCTGCTTCTTTTTGTTGCTTAATTCAATTAAATTTTATTTATATTGTGCCAAATCACAACAAATAGTCTCCTCAAGGCGCTTTATATTGTAGAATAAAAACCATACAATTAGATATATAGGATACGACACCCTCCCTTTAGCCCCTTATAGCAAAGCCACCAGTTTTCCATCATTCTGCTCATCTTTCATTTCCTAATTTGGATGACAGCCTTTATGTCTACTGACTCTGCTATAAATAGAGGTTCTTACAGCACACTGTAAAGCATAGATATGAATTATTCAACAGTTTCAATACTTCCATTGATCTGTTTAATAAACATATCTATATACAGAGTGGCAGGTAGTTGGCCTCACTCGCAGTGTGGTCTTGCGAGTGGTCACTTTCTTTTTCGTTCCCAGGGTGACAGCATAAGACAGCGCCATGGCGACGGTTGCCGCGTCCCTGTGTCGCACCACCTCTTCATCAACCTGAAGAGCTTCACTTACAACAGCATCAGCGAGGATGCAGATGTTTTCTTTTCTCTGTACGACAGTCGCGAGGCCAAACAGATCAGGTACACTGAGGAGTCTCAGTGCGCACGTAACAGCCTTGAATGGGCCTAATGCATTGTACAAACTGTATCCATTCAAGGGCAGAGGAACAAACACACATACACACAATCCCTGTCCAGCAGATTGAGGCATTCTGTGGTTGACAGACACTCTGAAACTGTGATCTGGCTTCGATTGCAGTGAAAAGTTCATGGTGAAACTTAACAAAAATGGAGGACCAAAGAATCCAGAGAAGGTTGATCGCCTGTGTGCTCTCTTCACGGTAAGATATTTTTTCTAGACACGAATGCAAATATTCTGTTTTTTTTTTTTAACTCTTTCTTGAATCTGTTAACATCTGTCTTCCCATTTCTCTGTAGGACCTAAGCAGCAAAGACTTGAAGAGAGACCTGTACATCGTTGCACATGTTATAAGAACTGGTAAGTACAGAGTAGAGTGTATAAAAACCTCTTATTCACGATTGTAATTTTTCAGTATTTCTTCTCGGTACATAATTTCTCTTTTTGTTTACAGGTCGTATGCTGCTGAACGACTCAAAGAAAGGCCCACCACATGTGCAGTACAGGCGACCTTATGGCTGCGCTGTACTTGCCATGAGTGATGTTTTCCACACCATCACTGACCTCAAAGAGGAGAAGGACTTCGTGCTCAAAGTTTATACGTAAATATACCACTGAAGCTATTCTCCTTTTTCTGCTTCTTCGTCTTCTAATTGGCTGTTTCGTAGCTGTAAGGCTTCTGTACTCTTGTAAATAGGGTCTATGCAGTGGTGCAAAAATCTGTAAATGTTCTAGAAATGTTGAGCATGACAACCTAGTGTTGATGCTCGGTGTGTTTTGACCAGAATGATAATGAAGCGTCCTCTGGAAAATCAATAGCTTCTCACCCTGGGCCTGAGATAGGGCACTTGGCATGTTGTGAATCTGGCTGCTTCTGTTAGGCTTTGCCACAGAAAGGCACTCCTGTACACCAGCCAGCCCAGCGAAGGAAGGAGACACAGAGAAGGAGAAGGGAAGAGCCCGAGAGAGATGACACATAGATAATTGAGCAAAGTTAGAGGACAAAGCAAAAATAACGCCAAGCTCAGCATATTTTCTTGTCAGTCAACAGCTAGATGTCTCCTTGTGTCTGCACTCTCCTTCTCTGAGTCCGCTCTTGCCCTAAGATCATCTTTACGCTTTGCCATCCAGTTACATTCTATTTTTCTTGTGAAGTACCATACAGCTCAGTGTGAAATGAAGATTTCTCGAATAGAAAATCGTCGTTTTTATTGGATTTCTCTGTGGACACAAAGATCCCTTCCCTTTAAAAAGGAAGCAGTGATTCAGTGCTGAGCTGCTTCCAAACTGTCGGCTCTTATATCGCTCCAGTATGTGCATTTCCCCATGCCTTTCCCAGGGGCCTTCGGGCCCACAGTAATGAAAAAGGCTGGTAGAGAGCTGACTGTCAGGTTTGCTTAGCACGCCGTGCATTTCTGCTAATGTGCTGCTTGATAGCACCTCCCCCTGCTGCTACCTTTTCTCCAGGAGGAAATCGGCTCTGGGACTCATGCTGTTCGTGGAGTCCCCGTACACACAATCCTGAACCCTCCATCTGGACCCTCTAATGGGTGTGTTGTTAACAGCCCTACCAAACTGTCTTTCTCTCCAGATGTAACAATGAGAACGAATGGTACCAGATACATGAGAACATCATCCGCAAGTCCAACACCAAGTACTCAGCCCCCAGCACCAACTATGGTAAATATCTTGTTTCTGCACATCTCAGAACTGTTAGAATTAAATTATTTTTTTGCACATTTGCTTAATTAAGTAGGCAGGCTGTGAGAGATGGGGGATGGTGGTGGTAGTGGGGAGGGTGGGGGAGGGTGAATGGGAGAACTATTGCTCCAGTTCACTGGATTATCCAAAAACAAGTACAGCCTTATTTCAGAAATAGCTGGAATGCTATATTGGCTGTAAATAATGACAGAACATCCTATATTAAATTGAAAATAGTAAACACACAGCAAATGAATTTTTTAAAATATATATATGCTCAGCACACAGCACAGTCTTTTTTCATTTCATTTTTGATTCTTGATCCTCTAAATGTTTCCAGTATTTAACAGGTCACCTGCTGCAGACAGGCCAGTTTAGCACCTGGAATCTTTTACTGTGGCGAAGAATGTATTTTGGCATTGTATTGCTGAAATAAGCAAGGTCTTTCCTTAACAGTGTCAACTGGATCTAAAACCTGTCTATACTGTTCAGCACTAATGGTGCCTTCACAGATGTGCGAGTTAGCCATCCAGTGTGCGCTAATGTACCCCCATACCACCACTGATTCTGGCTTTGTAACTGGGTGCTCATAACAAGCTGGTTGTCTCATTCCTCTTTAAACCAGATGCCCAGAGATGTCCACAAGTTTCAAAAATAATTTCAAAACTTTGATTCAGATGACAGGACCGCTTTCCACTACTCCGCTGTCTGTCATAAATGGGCTCTGGCTACTTTGAAAAAAACGCCTTGTGTCTTGTTAAACAGTCTTGCTTTGTGAAATATTGAAAACTGGAGAGACTGTAAGGATGAGCTTTCATAATTCACTGTTACAGCTCTTCCTGTGAGTATCTCATAGGTTATTTAAGACTCAAGTCTCACAATACTACGGCCCCAGATTTGTGCAGAACCCATATTTTCCCTCAATTCTTTGTGCAATTCCAGAACATAATTTTCCCTCCCTCCCTATGCTCTGGCTCTGATCACGTCTCTCCATTCACTCTTCTTTCTGTCTTCTCCTCCCCCACATTCTGACTAATGTCCTTTAAATACCCCTTTGTCCCTCCCTTCTTGCATCTCTCTTCTTTTTTGTCCCTCTGCTGTCTTTTATTCAATTCTGATTTCCACCCACAACCCCACACCTCTTCATTTGCCCTTTTCCCAATTTACATGCACTCATTTATGCCCACGATCCCTTTGCCCTTGCCTCCAGGCCTCATCATTTCCCTGCAGCTGCTGCGAGGTGAGCTGGAGCAGATCAGAAGGGAGAACCAGGCTGTGTTCAGTAGGGCCTTGGCACTCACGCGCAAACTGGGTTTCCCAGATGTCATCTTGCCAGGTAAGAAGTTAAAGAATGGGCAGTTATAATGGACACAGAGAGGCTCAGTGTACAACTACACCTTTGTATTTATGTTAAAACATGTTAGCTTTTACTGTGTTCAATCATATTAGGACACCAAAAAGTGAGATTTTTGGAAATTCTGCTTCCCACTTTTATTTTGAATTGTGCCCTGTTTTTCTTCGGCAATGGATAATCTTTGTTTTCCAAAACTTTTTCTACCTTATATACAGGAACAGTTCCACCTTGTTCATCTTCAGTTTTACTTTTTGCTGTTGCTGTTCTTTTTCTGTAGTACAGAAGCAACCAACCCTCTGCTTTGAATGCCAATATATGTGAATGATCATGTTGCTCGGTTAATAAGCATGTTATTACAGGTGTAAATTATTTCTGAACCTGTACAATCTCCTGGATGGAGATCAGAAAACATATTAGTGTGGGTGTAGCCTCAGAGAGAAGGTGGAAACCAGAGGCCAGGTGGCTTGGATACAATAAAAAACGTCAAAGGTCATGGATCATTGTTAAGAGGGATCAAGTGAAGGAAAAGGGCAGGCCAGGAAGGATAGAGAGGCTTTAATAGGACAAAACAGGAAACAGCAATAGAAAGATGTATTGGTGTCAACAGTTTGGGCTCAGGTACTGAAGAAATGGTATATAAATTGGTTTCACATCATCTGAATCTGTATATTGTAGTAGTGGAAAATAAGTACATTTACCCTCGTACTCTACTAAGTTACGTGTACTAGACTAGAACATTTCCATTTGCTGCTGCTTTGTACCCACACATGCCATTTACTTTTTACTGCACTTCATTTATCTGACAGCTGTAGGTGGTTTAGCTGACATATTAATGACTGTACTACTTATCAGGATTTTACATTTAGAATATTGTGAAAACTTAGAAAAACACAGAACTTGCACAAAGCGTAGAAAATCTGTGACCTGCTGAAGTTCAACCTGAGCATCAGAATGGGAAAGTGACTTTGAACATGGCGTGGTTGTTGGTGCCAAATGGACTGGTTTGTGTATTTCAGAAACTGCTGATTTATTGTGGCCTAAACAACATGAAAGCATGGATCCATAAAGCTTTGTATCAACAGTTCAGGCTGGTGGGGATGTAATGGTGTGGGGGATATTTTCTTGGCATACTTTGGGCCCCTTAGTACCAGCTGAGCATAATTTAAACACCACCTACCTGAGTATTGTTGTTGACCATGTCCATCCCTTCATCACCACAGTGTAGCCTATCTTCTCTTGACTGCTTCCAGCAGGATAATGCGCCATGTCACAAAGCATCAATCATCTCAAACTGTTTTATTGAACATGACAATGAGTTCACTGTACTCAAATGTCCTCGATAATCGCTAGATCTCAACCCAGTAAAGCATCTTTGAAATGTGGTGGAATGGGAGATTCACATCAACAAAACTGCAGCTGTGTGAGGCTATGATGTCACTATGGACCAAAATCTCTGAGGAATGTGTCTGGCACCTTGCTGAATATGTGCCACGGAGAATTTAGGCAGTTCTGAAAGCAAAAGGGGTCCAATCTGGTACTAGTGAGTGTACCTAATAAAATGTATATAGTAATGCAAACAGTACACTCACACAAAAAAAATATATTTACTTTTATACCAACTGCATTTAACTTATGTTCCCTTTGTACCTTCACTTAAGTAATATTAAAATTGACAACTTTTAATTATATTGGAGTTTTGGACCAGTTGTGGTCAGAGTACTTTTTCCACTACTATTTTGTACACTCTCAGTTCTTTGTGCATGAGATTAGCATGTAGGTCATGTGCAGAGCAGATTTTAAAGAGCAGAAGTCTTTAAAGATAACTCAAAGAAAGAGAAAAGGAAGAAGTGTGTTTATTTCGGAATATTTCATCAGCTGACATTGCAGTGCTTTGTGTCTACTGAGAATGTATAATCCTGTCCTCTCCTCCCCTTCTCCAGCTTATTTCCAGTTAGCCTGAAATACCTCCCAATATCACTCCTTGTGAGTCATCTGTCCCCAAGGAAATGACTTGGATATAAATAACTATAATCTGATTTTATAAATAACTGCAATATCTGCCTGCACTGTTGCCACTGATATTTATTCCATTAAACACTGACCTTACAAAAGGTGCTGAGGCAGTCATGAGCTAGTGTATTGCAACTCAGCGGGGTCATTTTGCATTGAAAAGAACAGTGACATGTACTGTAGTGCACGTTTGAGTCCACATGGAAGCTTAATTTATCTTGACCACTCACAGTTCCTCTGTGGAGCAGAGGCTCACATGAACGTGGCTGGAGACGTGGTTGTTGTCGGAGTCAGGGAATTTCAGAGATGTCCTCGCTGTCCTAATGCAGATTAATTGTTTCCCAACTCCACACTTCCAGATTATTTTTTCAGACTCAGCTGACCTCAGAGTGATCTCACTTGAGGCGGTCATATTTTGCGAAACTCCTCTGGAGCCACAAAAAGCCTCATAATTTTTTTTCTCTCATGAACAGCAGTGCTCTCTCTGACAAATTTGTGAAATAATTTCCCCCCTAAGTAAAATTTTGGCTGTTTAATTTTCCTAGGTGACACACGCAATGACCTGTATCTGACCCTGGAGCGGGGGGAGTTTGAGAGGGGTGGCAAAAGTGTCCAGAAGAACATCGAAGTCACGCTCTATGTGCTCTATGCCGACGGCGACACACTCAAAGTATGACGCATGTGCACATGAGTTAATACGTGCCATGTCATCAGTATATGAATAACAGCGAGTCTAACCTTCCTCCCATGCATTCTTTCCTTGCAGGATTGCATCAGTTTAGGCAGTGGGGAGCCTAACACCTCTGAATATCGCTCATTTGTCCTGTATCACAACAACAGTCCTCGCTGGAGTGAGATGGTCAAGCTACCCATTCCTATAGATCGCTTCAGAGGCTCCCACCTACGATTTGAATTCAGACACTGCTCCAGTGAGTCAGTGATGCAACCCTGTGGCAGTGCACGAGTTTATTTGGATGATTGCTCGCAGTACGTCAGGTTTATGCAGCGTAGTTGAGTATATGATTTAGGATATTATGATGTGTTTCCTTTCAGCTAAAGACAAAGGGGAGAAAAAACTGTTTGGTTTTGCCTTCACGCCTCTGATGAGAGAAGATGGGACCACACTCTCAGATGAGAGCCATGAGCTGTATGTGTACAAGGTAAGATGGTGCAGACCTGTGGTGCTCTGCAGCAGCTGTAGAAAGTGACTCATACACAAGTGAAAGTCAATATCTCATCCCCGTTAGCTGCTTAACATACCAACAGTTTCTGATATGTGATCAGCATGTGTATTTAGCACATTAACATATAAATAAAAAGGTGGGTAAAACACCCGGGTCAAGTGTGGCAAGTGCCTGGTTTCTTTATTGATGTTTGATAGTAGATACGCATACAAGCCACATTCACATAGAGCTTTTTAATCCTATACATGCAGGGCTTCTCCTAACATGCACATGCTCTGATGGATAAATCTGGGGCAGTTTGAGGGGTTTGGTACCTTGCCCAAGGACACAAGGACATGGAGGAGCTGGGTACCTTATGTTTAGTGTAAAACCCGTTCAACTTCCTGAGCAACAGCTGCCAAAACCCACAGCTATAGCCACCCAGTAATTGACTAGAACTGCAGCTTTTTGTGCAGCAGTATTCTTTCATTAAATATTAACTCTCCACATGTGTGTCTCAAACTCTTACCGTCCCATTTCCATCCTCTAGTGCGATGAAAACGCCACCTTCAGTAACCAGGGCCTGTACCTGAGCCTACCCTGCTGTAAGGAGGACTTCAACAGCTGCCCCAACCTGCCCGCTAACCTGCCCTTCCAGAGAAGCCCCAAAGAAACCTTCTGGGTCTCCACAATACTCTGCTCCACCAAACTAACACAAAATGGTAATCCCCCACATGCTCACATGCTACTTGTCCCTGTGTCTTACTATTCAGTTCAGCTTATTCTGCCTTCTTTCTGTTTTCAGTGGACCTTCTGGCTCTTCTTAACTGGAAGGCCCATCCAGACAGGGTGTTGGACATCCTCGGTCGACTACGTCAGATCAGTGGAGAGGAGATTGTCAAGGTAGCTGTCATCACTTTATTTCTGTAATGATGAGAAGGGTGTGAAGAATATTCACCTTCTGTGTAACTGTAGGTTATACAGTAGGAAGCTTCACTTAGTGAGCCTTATACAAATATTCAGTTTTTAGTTTGAGAAATAAAGGATGGTTTTAGTTTTCTAAGACTACTTTGTGTGTTATTGTTTTATTATCCTATTATAATTATATTTTGTTTATTTACCAGATTTTATGGTGTTGTGATTAAGGAGTAAGTGTTTACAGCTGGAAACTGTTCACATTTTAAATTCAAAATACATACACATTTTTTCGTAGTACTTAGAAAAAACTGTTTAGGTCTGTTGAGCCATCACATCATCATCCCAGATATTAAAAAAAAAAAGTTTTCATTGCCATTTATTGACACTGACGGGGCTATCCTTTTTTCTTTTCCCCTTGTTTCTATTTTAGTTAGCAGTAAGGCCTTTAATGTGATGCTTGTTTTGAGACGTGCTCTTTGTTTTTTTTCCCCTCGCAGTTCTTGCGAGATGTCCTGGATACGCTCTTCTGTCTTTTAGATGACAACACTGATAAATACGGACCGCTGGTTTTCCAGTCTTTGGTAAGAAAATGAAAGGAGCTCATGAATCTGCATTGTGACTTTTAAGTAGAAGAAAACTTTTATAATGCCTATATATTTGTGTACTCAGGTGTTCATCATTAACCTGCTCAGGGACAGCCGTTTCTACCACTTCAGACCCGTCATGGACTCCTACATCCAAAACCACTTTGCAGGAGCTTTGGCATACAAGTATAACAATATTTACCTAAATCTTTTGAGTTAGTTTGTAGCCTGAACAAACATGAAAATCAGATTCTGGTTATGTGCAAAATGTCTTACTTTGAGACAATTTGTCTGCAGAGAGCTGATTCGATGTTTAAAGTGGTACATGGACCGTTCAGCCGAGGTCGTCAGACAGGACCACATACAGGAAGCCATGAGGGTAAAGTATTGCACTCGCTTCCTTCTGGTTCGTCTCTGCCTCATTCTGCAGTGATTAATTAGCATGGCATGAGGAAATGGTCAGACAGATGTGCTGATAAGGAATAATATGACACCATATGTGGCCTCAGGAAGCGGATGTCCTTCTGAGAGAAAAGCTAACGAAAGGAAATCCTTGAAAACTCCGCACATGTCGACATATAGAGTGCAGCATTTCCATGTACTCTTCAAATTTCCTTTGTGATTTGTCACAGGGCATTTCTTTTATTTATTGATTTTTAATATTAAACTGATTCATTGGTCAGGTTTTATTCTTTGTTTGGAAACTGATCAAGTGCACGTCAGCTGACTCTGTCTTCATCTTTCCAACAATCACCTCAGGCATTAGAGTATCTGTTCAAGTTCATCGTCCAGTCTCGTATCCTATACTCAAGAGCCACCTGCGGGATGGAGGAGGAGCAGTTCAGAGCGAGTATCCAGGAGCTCTTCCAGTCGATCCGCTTTGTGCTGAGTCTGGACAGCCGCAGCTCAGAGAATCTGGTGTTCACACAGGTCAGACAGCTCACAACTCAGGACAAACATTTTCACTTTCTGCTACTCTGAAAATCCTCTCTATGTCACCTGCTCGTAGGCCATTTTTATTATTTATTATAAATGTTTTTTTTTTCATTTTCAGTTTTATTCATCCTCTTAGTTTGCGTTCATATTTCATTGCTTGATTTTTGTCTGTTAACTTCTTTTATTCCTGTGACTTGTTCCATTTTCTTTTATTGTGTGTGTTCTGTGATTGATGCTTCAATCCTTCACTGCCACTGTTGAGCCATCCTTGACTTGATTTTGGACAGTCTAGGGGTTTGATCAGCTGCATGCCTCTCTGTGTTCATGTTCCTGGGCTCCCATCCTTCTCAGTAAGTTACAGCGCCCCCTTGTGTTTCTTCCACAATGCAGCAGATGCTGTGCAACCACAACCCTAGATCTGACAATTTTTACTTATTTGAGACTAAATAAAAATACGTAACTGTGTTACTGTGTTACTAATATCTTTGTTGAGCTCCTTTAGGACTAATATCTGGCTTAATTTGGGGTTTTTCATCTGTGTGTGTGTGTGTGTGTGTGTGTGTGTGTGTCTGAGAAAAAGGCATTTTCATTCATTTATGTTATCATCTGTAATGTATTTGTAGCATCTTTGGACCTGGATATTTGTTCCATATGTATTCTACAAATTGCTTCTCTGTGTCTTTGTTTCCCCTCAAGGCAGCGCTGTTGAACAGTTTCCCTGATATCTTTGATGAGCTGCTGCAGATGTTCACTGTTCAGGAGGTAGCTGAATATGTCAGGGGCACCCTAGGGAGCATGCCCAGCACAGTGGACATTGGCCAGTCTATGGATGTAGTCAAGCTGCAGTCTATTGCTCGCACAGTTGAGAGTCGCCTCTTCTTCTTCCCCGGTGAGACAGTTTTGAAGGTTTCAAAAAAGAATGTTTTTCTCTGAAGATGACAGAACAGCGTGGTCCTACAGTTTCAGCCCATGTTAATCTAGTGCGCACACACTGCTTTTTAGTTTTATATTCACTTTATTTTCTTCTCTTCTTTCCTCTTTCCTCAGAATCTCGTAGTATATTGCTGCCAGTGGTTTTGCATCACATCCACCTGCATCTACGCCAGCAGAGGGAGCTGCTCATTTGTTCTGGGATCCTGGGCAGCATCTTTTCAATAATCAAGACAAGCTCCATGGTACAGTCCGCTGTTCTTTATGCATACTTGACATATATTACCATACTCCATACTATTGTTTTTTTAGTTTCTCTGTGTCCTTCACTTTGCTCCTTTGGTGTTTCAGGAGTCTTCTGTTCAGGAGGAGGTGGAGATGATGGTGGAGAGCTTACTGGATGTGCTGCTTCAGACTCTTCTGTCCATCATGAGCAAATCTCACTCTGTAGAGACATCCAGAGGGCAACGATGCCCCCAGTGCACCGCTGAGATAACGGTAAGCTTTCATGCAATCTGCATCTTCGATGGACAATAAAAATAAGTGAGATTTAGTTCTTCTTTTGTTGATTAACCTTTCTGCATCTGTGATGTTCTTCCATGCAGGGGGAATATGTTTCCTGCCTTCTGTCTCTGCTCCGACAGATGACAGAGATCCATTTTCACCATCTACTCAACAACTTCCACAGCAAGGAGGAACTGAAGGTGGGAAGCTCTCGGAGTCTCAAAGCCGAGCCTTTTGCAGTGGCCTATTTGCTACATCCTAAAACTGCATACACTTTGTTAATATATTCCTCTGCAGGAGTTCCTGTTGAAGATCTTCTGTGTGTTTCGCAATCTGATGAAACTGACTATCTTCCCCCGTGACTGGAGTGTCATGCGGCTCCTAACCAGTCAGTGAGTCTGCTTTTTCCATTTCTGTCATGCAGTCTTTGTCCCAGAGATGGTAAGGGAATACAGCCAAACATTAGATCAGGCTCTCTTCAGATAATCCTGCTCTGAAGGTGACGCTTGTGTTGCAAAATTTTTCATCTATTTTTGGCACCTAGCTCATTTTGTAAGCTGACAGTAAAATGTTTGCTTTCTGCAGCATCATCGTAGTGACAACACAGTTTCTGTCTCCGGCGCTGCACAAGAACTTCTCAGACGCAGATTTTGATTTCAAGGTGTGTGTCAGAGGAGCAGCTAGTGCTCACTATACCGTGAAGCCACAAACCGGCTAACAAGCGTAATTTAAATGTCATTCGGTGTTGCACTTATTTACTTTTGTTTATGTTTCTTTGTGTGTCAGGTGTGGAACTCCTTTTTCAGCCTCACTGTGCTGTACATCAACCAGCCCAGCCTGCAGCTGGAGTCACTAACCCCTGCTAAGAGAAAGAAAGTCCTAGACAAGTAAGAAAGTGCTGAGATTTTATTGTGCGTGGTTTCTTCCAGACACCATGTTAATTATTTATGTAATTTTGTACATTTCATCTCTTTTCACTGTTTTATTTGTAGGTACGGCGATATGAGAGTTATAATGGCATATGAGCTCTTCAGCATGTGGCAAAAATTAGGTTTGTTCTGCTCGTTTTTCCTCGCAAAGCGTATCTCAGGAAATCACCAGCATTTACATTACTGTGCAAAAATCTTGAGTCACCCCTCATTTCTATTTATTTTGCTAATACGTTGAAAAATAGGTGCAGGGATGTATTGAGTTTGTACAATCCTAACAACCTTGAAATTCAGTATTTGGGATGATACCTGTTGTATCTTCTGTCAATGTTGAAGACAGTTTGAACCAAAAAGTTAAAATTTGAGTTCATTTTAAGGACACGCTCCTCACCATGCCATCATATACCAAGTATTCAGCTAATAGCTCTCTGGGAATCACCTAGTACAAAAATACTACTTTATGCCTGTCAAACTGACAAGAATTTAAAATTGAGTCTTTGCTAAGTTGTAAGTTATATGTAGACACAACACTGGCTCATCCCTTGAATGAGGGACTTTTTTTTAAATGCTTGAACGATTCATCGATGAGTATTAAGTTGTTTAACAAACAAAGGAGCATTCCTCTGAAAATGATCACGTACAGGGACTGGACTGAACATGTGTGAAAAAGCAGCCAATGTCCAAAGAAAAACTTTGAATAACCTTCAGAAAGCCTGGAGAAACCACTTTAAAAATATTATGAAGTCTGGTTCCTGGGAAGCAAAATATAAAGAAATGAGAGGTGGAGCAAGTAATTTATATATCCATAAAACCAGTGCAAACAAATAGGCCAGTTTGTGCCACTCTTTTTAATCCAGGTGACAACAAGCCGCACTTCATCCCAGGAATGATGGGTCCCTTCCTCGGTGTTACACTGGTACCTCAGACTGAGGTTCGAAATATTATGATCCCAATTTTTCATGACATGATGGATTGGGAGCAGAGGAAAAATGGAAACTTCAAACAGGTGACAGAATTGTGACATTATTGTGCAATGAAATGACCATTGTTTGCTGCAGCAATGGACAGCTCTCGGTCACATAACATCCTTTTGCTGAATGTGTCTGTTCATGTGTAGGTGGAGGCAGAGCTGATGGATAAGCTGGACAGCATGGTGTCAGATGGGAAAGGCGATGATAACCACAGAGAGCTCTTCAGCCTGTTGTAAGCATTGAACCCATGTTTAGTGAGCCTGTGAAATGATACTCTATTAGTATTTCCTTCTAACGCGCTTTTTTGTTGTTGTTTTGTTTTGTTGTCACCCGAGGACCCAACTGTTTGGTCCTTACCCAAGGTGAATGGACTAACAGACATATTTATTCATATTTATTGAATTCCTGTGCCCATCACCTTTAGTAAGAATGCCTTACTGTATTTTCTGTGCAGCCTGCTGGAGAAGATTGAGCAGGAGACCTGGAGAGAAACAGGAATCTCATTCGTCACATCAGTCACAAGACTTGTTGAGCGTATACTAGATTACAGGTGGGCTAAAATTGAGTTGCCATGCTAACGATGTTGGTTTGTAATAATAAATTGCGAGAGCAATAAGAAAACAATACGTGATATGTACAGGGACTGCATGAAAGGAGATGAGATGGAGAACAAGAAAATTGGTGGCTCCGTCAATCTTATGGTGAGAAGTTTTGTGAGTTTTTATTCAGGATTTTACGAAAGCATAAATCAATATTTTCAAACACCGGTCATTTTTGTTTTCAAACTCAGAACTTCTACAAATCAGAGGTCAACAAAGAGGACATGTACATCCGTTATATCCACAAGCTGTGTGACCTGCATCTCCAAGCAGAGGACTTCACAGGTGACTGGGATACATTTATGGTGCATCCTTTAGGGTTTGTCGTACAACCCCTCTCGCTGGGTATTGCCAATGAAGGCACAAGACAAGAAGTAAATAAATGCAAGAAAAGAATAGGAAATTTATCCTTTTTCTTTGGCTCTGTGCAGATTTTAGTCCAACTGGACTGTTGAGAACAAAAAGTCTCTCTTATGTACAGCCAGTTTGAGATACTGACCTTTTATATTGCTGTTTAATGACTGCACAGCACAGTGATGCCAGCAGCAGAAGGGAGGATGCTACTGCTGTGTAGTCATAATTTGCAACTTTGTGGACTGTTGTTATTAGCCTGCTGGTGCTACCCCCACAGTTTATAGGTCAGCAAATACTTTTCTTGTGTCCCACCTAGCTTTAGCCACACTACATAGATGAACTGTTCCTGGTGAAATTAAGTTTGACTTCACCTTCAGGACAATGTGAACATGTGCCGACTCACTGATTGACATCTCGTTCATGCACCAGTTGATGTTATTACTCCCGCACATGAGACTTACTAGCTTTGTTCAACACACTTTTTTGCCTGAGAAGTATGAGCAAGAATAAAGGGCCGGGGGGGGTGCCTGCTATTCAGCAGGTAGCTGCAGTGAGTCAGCTTTCAGCATTTGAGTCTGGGGAATGATCTTATTCAAACTGGTGAAACTTCACTACAGCTGACTGGATTCTTTGTTGGGCTACAGATAAAGAAGATAATAGAGAATCTAATGGTGTGCTAAAAACAGAGATATCACACGAGTGTAATGACACCCATGGTTAAATAGATAGTCTAAAATAAAATAGAGATAATTATGTGCTGTTAGCTTAACATTAAGATGTGAAAGTATTGCATGGTGGTCGTGCTGCCAGCTTTTTAATGTATGTTGTAAATGTGAGATTTATATCACATTTAAGCATTTTATTTGGAAAAGAAGGGGCTTTACAGTACATTTACGACGCAGTAATTTGCCTCGGAGTCACATAAAGCAGAAATCAGGGGAAGTTGTTGTGTAATCTAACTGTGTAAATGGCTCGTGTGAGTAAAGCTTTACTCACATCATCAGCAGTGGTGTTATTGTGTGCGCGTAAATGTAGCCAAATGTGACTAATTGAATTCAATTTTATTCATCGTCACTTACGCAAAACAAACAACAGGCAGCTGGGAAGATGACCAAAACACATTTAAGTGTCCAGCAGAGTTGGTTGTGATTGCACATGTGGTTATTGTGTGAATCAGTGTCCGTCTAAAAAAACTTTCTCTTTTCAAAAATGTGCTACAATTCAAAAGGGTGATCAGTGGGTACAGTGGGTTCGTAGTGCCGGAACGCTTACTAATTCTTTTAATTATCACTTAATTTGCCAATTTATGTGTTTACCAGATTAATCATTCATTATGTAAAAAGTTTTCTTTGGACACAAAGGATAATCAGCATAAGATGCAATTTAGTGATAGTTAAGTGTTGGGTGGACTCCTGAAAATAGTCCATCCAACACTCAGAAACCCAAAGAAATTTAGTTTGTACAGCATAAAAGTCTTTAATGACTTTAAAAAACAAGACGTTTGCATAAATTTTAGTATACGTACAGGTTCAAATATATACATTTAACTCAACAAGGCCTCTTAACTTCTAGCTAGTGATTATGATTAACTACAGCTGGTAGTTTCTCTTTGCCAACATAAAAAGAATTTGTTTGATAGCACTCACTGGATTGACCAATGCTCGTAACAATGGAAAAGTTCCAAGAACTCAGTGATGATCTAAAGAGAACTGTAGATTTACATAAGTTGGGAAGGTCTCTTGGAGCCATTTCTAAACAACTGAATATTCCAAAATCATCAGTTCAAACAACTGTACATAAGTACAAGTTATTCGGATGTGTCACCACTTTGCCGAGGTCTGGAAGAATATCCAAACTGTCACCCTCAGATGGGAGGAAATTGGTTAGGATGTTCAGGAACAACCCAGGAACAACCAAGGCTCAAGCCTACCATGAACTGGAAACTGCTGGAACCATTTACTGAGAAGGTGCCGACCAAGAGCGAAACCCCTGCTCCAAAATCAGCACCTTCAAGCTCGACTGAAGTTTGCAGCTGCCCACAGTGACAAGCCAAATGCCTTCTGGAGAAAAGTTTTATGGTCAGACAAGACAAAGATTGAACAATTTGACCACAATGACAAGAGATATGTTTGGAGAAGTAAAGGTGAGGCTTTCAAAACACTGTACAGTACCAACTGTCAAGTATTGTGGTGTTAGCATCATGCTCTGGGGTTGTTTTGCTGCACAAATTGGATAGAATAATAAGGAAGGAGGACTACCTCCAAATTCTTCGAATTTGACGAATTTGGAGGCTGAAACTTGGACACAATTGGGGTGTGGATAAAGCAGGCTAACATTAAGTTTCTTGAATGGCTTTCCCAAAGCCACGACCTCAATCCTACTGAAAATCTGTGGACTATGCTTAAAACTGGGTCCATGCCAGTGAATGAATTCTTTCAATTCTGCCAAGAAGAGTGGTCAAATATCCATCTATGCCAGGAGCTTCTTGATGGCTACCAAAAGCATCTAACTGAGGTGCAACTTGCTAAGGGACATTTATCCAAATATTAATGGAGGTGTGTGTGTTTGTGATCCTGTGTGTATTAGAGAAAATCCAACATAAATTGAAACTTGTGCATCCAATTCTTGTTTTAAAATCATTAAAGATCTATGCTTTACAATCATTCCACCCTGGACTAAGAACAATTAAAATAAATCATTAAAAGCCCCCAAATTACCATAAGATTAATGCCCATGTAAACTTTTGACCACAACTGAACATTAATTCAGTAATAAAATCAAATATCCTCTATCCGCAAGTTTCTTAAATTCATGCAGTAGATAGTTTCTGCATCTATCAGTCCTCTGTATGTACCTCTCTAGTGTGTTGCATATTCACAGTAAGTACCTTTTACTACAAGGATCCACTTGTGTGATACATGAAGGACCTAGGTGCTAGGATCATATACATGGAGGCCTTCAGATAGGTGAATAAACCGTGTAAGACGCAGGTAAATGACTGCATTCAGAAAATATTAGCAAAGGTCATGCAAGATTAGAAGTAAACTAGGAGAAGAACACAAAGGCAGTAACAAAATTCACGATGAAAACTAGAACCCAAAACGGAGGAATATAAACTGGGAAACTAATGATTAATTTACTCCAGCATACGACCCGAATACTGAAGGCTAGAACCCTCGGTTCAGCCGCATGGATTTGAATCCACCCGACCGCATCTCGCATGTCATTCCTCCTCATTCTTTTCCTACTGTCCTGTTTGCTCTTCACTCTCCTGTTGTAAAAAGGCTAAAGAAATTGTCCAAAAATGGCAGAAAAAGGCTAGAAACAGAGTAAAGGGAAGCAGTAAACAGTTTTACTGAACAAGAACCAAGTTTTAGAAAATAAAACAAGAAGCGATTAAACAGGAACTCTAAACCATGACACAATTCGGTTCAAGTGAAGAGTCTAAGTATTAAGAAATGTAAATAAACAAAATGTATTCCCAACGCTTAATTGTCTTTCTCCTTCTCCTCCTCCTATACCCCTTTTCTCTCTTTCCGGCTCTTTGTTCTGCTGCTTTTGGACGTGCCTGCTTCTAACAAAGTTTCATAGCATCTTAACTGATTAACTGACACGTGTTACAAATAGTCAGATCTGTAACCCTATTGACAGACTTTACTTATGCCTTTACTCTCTGGAGCGTTATCTGTAGGTACTATTCTTATCACTACAATAACACATCACTGTTACTAATTGAAACGCATCAAAATAGACAAAAACACACAAACTAAATTGTTGTGGCTAAATGAAGAAGAGTGTATTGCACAACTTATTTTAGAAATTATTTTATTTTAAGGATTCTTCCAAGTAGCTGAACTGTATTTATGCGAGGTCCAGCTGACTGTGTTCTGTGTCATATATCTGTTCATAAAAACTGAACCAAAAATGTGCACTGTGCCTAAATCCTCTGGGGTTTTTTTTTAACATGGAAGGTAATCGTGATTTTTTTTTCATTCCCCCTTGACAACAGAGGCAGCCTTCACCCTCCTGCTGTACTGGGAGCTGTTGCAGTGGGAGGACCGGCCCCTAAGGGATTTTCTCCACTATCCCTGTCAGAGCGAGTGGCAACGCAAGGAGAACCTGAGTCGTAAAATCCTCCACTACTTCAACAAGGGCAAGGCAAGTGAATTTTTTTTTACAGCTTTTTCTCGTGCTCCTGTTTTCACTGACTTAGATCCAGTGTTTCATGCGAATGTTAAAGGCCTATAATTTCTGACCCGAGCCAACCTCTGACTGCACTGCAGCGGAGCCTCCAGCAGCGAGTCAAATGAGGAAACGAAGGCAAGGCTGAGTTAACTTTATAGTGATGGATCGATATTACTGGGTTCTGCTGGCCAAGACATATCTGAAGCTAAATCAACTTAGATACATGAAAGCGACATTAAATTTTATAGCTTTTTTTTTGTTCAAGGGCTGTTTGTTCTCATCTGCAGTGCAGCTGTTCCCCAGTATAATCAAATTTTGCCCTCATTAACTCTGGGAGTGAGTCAGAGTCTTGTAGTGCTTTTATTCAAGCTTTCTTCCAAGTTTTTAGTGTGTTTCACATCTTTCGCCAAACCCCAGTAATTGCACATCTCCACTTATTTTTCATAAGTTAGTCTTGTTAGCACCTGTTAAACTAGAATTCAAAGTGGTGAAAGAAGGACTAACCCTTTACCCAACCCTACAATGTAAAACCCTGCAGTATAAAAGCTTTAAAATGTTATATTCTTGCAGAACTTTGATGCTGCAGCAGTTTGTGGGTGGTGCTGCTGTTAACCGTCCTATGCAACGTTCAGTAGTTACATCATTTCGCTGTGCAACTCGATCATCATATGTGGAAATTCATTGGAACTATAGCCAGCTAAATTAAGTTAAGAGTTCTTTGTGCTAAAGTAAACACAGACTATCATAATACAAATACAAACATGCAGCCTTTGCACGCACCAGCGAGGATCAGATTTCTGTTCAAATGTGATTTGCTTCCCAGAATCATTCCTCCCTGGCTGGTATTCGTCCACCAAATTGAATTAGTTGACTGGTGTTGCTGCTTTGGAGAGGACAATGCCCTCTGGACTCTGGGAGCAGCTGAGAAAGAAATAAAAGTGGCCTCCTTCATTAAATCAGTGTTATTGCTGTTCTGCTTTAAAAAGGAGAGCTGTTCTTTACCGGCTCCTACATGTGTTGCAGTTCATGCTCGACAAACAGAAATCTGTGTCTGTTTGGAGAGAATCTTGTGAATTAATATAAATGTATCTTCTGTATATGGTTAACAGAGAAAACAGCTAGGCGAGGTCAAGTTTTAAGACTATGATCGCGTCCTTTCCTCTTTTTTAAGCACCCTCAAAAGACACATTTAATATAAACCTTTATTTATTGACTTTAATGCAGATCTATGAAAAAGAAATGTGACTAATAATACTAGTTTATTTAATTGCAATAAACTTTATTTATTAGACACCTTTTAAGAGATGTTGTTAATGCTTTTGCATGCACAGTACAGTAATTAATAATTATAATAGTTACAAAGTGGTTTACAGAGCACAATAAAATAGACCACAATCATAATCCGTTAAATACTGATAAAACAGAAACATTGATTATTGCTCCTGACCACATATCAGCTTCTTAGGCCCTTCTGTGCAATCAAGCCCCAGAAATTTAGGTGTCATTTTTGACAGTTCAGTGTCCCTTGAGCATCACTCTAAACAGCTGGTTTGGAATTGTTTTTATCATTTAAGGAATATTTCAAAACTGGTGTCAAAGGCAGAGCTTGAGATGATTATTCATGCTTTTATCTCTTCTCGTCTGGATTATTGTAACGGTCTTTTTACTTATTTTAACAAATCGGCTTTGGATCGCATTCAAACTGTGCAGAATGCTGTGGCAAGACTTTTAACTGGCACCAATAGAAGATCTCATATCACTCCAGTTTTGGCTTCTCTTCGTTGGTTGCCAGTAAATTTTAGATTTAATTTTAAAATTTTAGTTATAACTTTTAGGGCCTTACATGACCAAGCTCCCCAGTATATCTCTGACCTGTTGAAACCGTATTCTTCGTCCCGGGCTCTTAGATCATCAGGTCAAAGGTTACTGTGTGTCCCACGCACTCGTTTTCAAACGCGTGGGGATCGAAGGTTGTGGAATTCTCTCCCACTGTCTTTACGCTGTACAGACTCCATTGACTCTTTTAAAAAGCAGCTGAAGACATTTTTATACAGACAAGCTTTTAATTAACTTGCTATACTTTATTTTGTTGTTTTATATTGTTATACTTTTATTTTTTGTCTCTTGTTGTAAAGCACTTTGTGATTTTTATCTGTGATAAGTGCTATATAAATAAATTTTACTTACTTACTTAATCAGATAAATAAATAAAAACACAAATAAAACAAGGCAGAGCAACCTGAAGAAACAGTGTGAATAATACGACAGGTAAAATCAATAAATAAAAAATGGTGGGAGTAAAAATAGATTTATATTTTTAAAAAAAAGTGTTAAAAACTAGAAAAGAGTGCTTTAAAATTATACACTGAGTTTGCTATCATCAGTTCTGATATTCCTCTTCATTATAAAGTGTAAATGAAGGTTTAGTGATTTTTCTCATTCAGCTTCATTCGTGTGACTTTGCAGTGCTGGGAATATGGAATCTCTCTTTGCCGGGAGCTGGCTTTCCAGTATGAGACTCTATATGATTATCAGAGCCTCAGCTGGATACGGGTAAGTCCTGCGTGCAACTCATTTCTGCTGTTATTAACAAACAAGCTTTCTTTGTGGTGATGAAGGTGGTGGTGGTGACGGTTCCCTCCGTTACTGTCATGCTCTGTTATTTGGTATGATGCGTGCATAGCGCCCAACACAATGCCCTAATTACCTGTGCACGCCCACACTCACAAGAAAATGCGTGTGATTACTCTGGTATTCATCTCGACTCTTTTGCATGTTCATCATTATGTGACAGAAAATGGAGGCAGCATACTATGACAACATCATTGAACAGCAGAGGATTGAACCGGAGTTCTTTCGGATGGGCTTCTATGGCAGGAAGTTTCCTTTCTTCCTCAGGGTAGGACTTTCCAAATCCAAATTCCAAACGAGTTCTGAATCTCACTGATAGAAACTGATGCAATAAAATATAATTAAATGTGCCCACTGCACTGCTCTGATATCAGATTTCTTTTGTTCATTTGTGGCATCTGTGGCAATGGGACTAAAACACCTTAATTCAAACATTAAGAGGTGTGACCCAATACTTTTGCCCATACAGCATATGTGCAGCAGTAGATAGTCTACTGTCTGAAAACCCAGTCGCCCCTGTCTGCTCAATACTAAACAATAAGCAGGCACAGGCAGTAATGACCAGAGATGAGCTTTAGCCAGATATTTCAATCAGGAGTTGGTTGAAACCAAACACAGAGCTAAAAGACTCCAAATGAACCAATGCTTTTTAGCTGTTGAGTGTTGCAATAACTGTCTTATATTTAATCACATCAAATGAAATGTTTATAATTTGGGAGGGTTTGTTTGTAACGCAGCTTAAAAAAACCTTGCAGAATATTAATAAATACACTGGAAATCCAACCATACTGCCTTTTTTGCAGTTTCATCTATTTGTATAATACCAACAAAAGTAGTGAACCAACACTTAATCAGATTGTACTGCCAAGACTTAAGCAACGAAAAAGTCCAGAGGACCACTTCCCTTATAAGTTAGTGCTTTACTTGAATTCTGAGAGCCATGTGCAGCAGATTATCAGCAACATCTCAGTCTAATGTCTTCTTCTTTCTCCAGAACAAAGAGTTTGTCTGTCGCGGGTATGACTATGAACGGCTCGAGGACTTCCAGCAAAGGATGCTGGGGGAATTTCCGCAAGCCATTGCCATGCAGCATCCCAACATTCCAGACGACACCATCCTGCAGAGTGACGCTCAGTGTATCCTGATAGCTGAAGAGTGTTACACCATCAGTCCACAGATATTCATATTGTGCTGACACATCTGAAAACCTGAAACCAGATTTATTTTGCATTTCTGCAATGACTTGAAAAACAGCGATTTCTCCATGTGTTGCTCCGTTATTGGCTTTTGATTACTCAATTAAGCACCTTGTTATTAGAGATTATTACAGATCAAATACTGAACTAAAAACTTTCCAGGGTCACACAGTGAAAACAAACACTCGTATTTCCTCTGAAGATCCCTTCTTCTCTTCCTCCGCTGTGAATGTGCATGTATGTCGGACTTTTTCTGTCACTTCCTTGACACTTGGGTTCCAGACTTGCAGATCTATGCGGTGACTCCAGTGTCTGACATTTCTGATGTGCCTCAGCTGGAACGTGTGCCTGAGAGGATCAAGAGTTTCTACCGCATAAACAATGTCAGCCGCTTCCACTATGACAGGCCTTTCCACAAGGGGCCCAAGGACCGGGAGAATGAGTTCAGGGTACGGTGAGCCCACAGTGCCTGCTCAGCCTGTTTCTGACTCACAATTTAGTGTATTTTCACAAAAATACAGAATATAGCTATAATAGTATTTCAAAAATATGAAATGGATCCAACTCTGTGTAAATTGCAGTGTATTTATGCAGAGGGGCAGCATGGTGGTGCTGTGGTTCGCATTGTTGCCTCACAGCAAGAAGGTCCTGGGTTCAAATCCATGTGGCCAGGGCCTTTCTCTGTTTGGAGTTTGTATGTTCTCCCCGAGTCTGTGTGGGTTCTGTCTGTGGACTCCGGCTTCCTCCCACGGTCCAAAGACATTCACTTTGTGAGGTTAGGTTAATTGATGATTCTAAATTGCCCATAGGTGTGACAGCGAGTGTGTCTGTCTCTCTGTGTTAGCATTGTGACAGACTGGCGACCTGTCCAGGTTGTATTCTGCCTCTCGCCCTTGGCTCTGATAGACTCTAGCCCCTCTGTGATTGGATAAGCAGAAAAAAATGGATGGATAGATTGATTTATGGACTTTTTAAAAATTTTAAGTGGTGTAAGCAGGTGTAACACCTTAAGGTGACCACAGGGGAGTGCCTACAGCTCTTAGACAATAATGCCTTTACAGCCCTGAAAAGCTTGGACATTTTTAATAGTTCTCTTCTACATGCATAACCAATAACTGAAGATAGATTTACTTTATTACAAGTTTTAGACTTCATCAGTGCTTCATCAGAGCTGTGTAGGTTTGGTTTGATTAGCTCTGACAGCTGACAGCAGACTTAAAAAAAATTTCAACAGTTAAAGCAGGTTTTAATAAGATTTTTAGTAATGTCAGCATTAAATCTAGTCAACTAAAGTCAATATTGTCACATTTGCTGCATTATTATTTGAGACATGTTTTGCCTGGTGCATTAGTTCTTCTGTGTGTAGTAAATTGAGTTTGTAATATCGGGTTTTCATTCAAATATGACTCAGTTGTGTAGCAGCAGTCCCTGACTATGACCATGACTTTGTTAGTCATATTCACTGCAAAACTGCATAATGTGTGAAGAGGAAAAGTAGAACTGTGCTAGCATAAAAGAATTCTAGGCACATAAAATATACAGATAGAAATAACACTCATCAGCCATTTTATTAGGTACACCTTTTGGAACCCCTTATGCCTTCAGAACTGCTTTGATTCTTTACGGCATAGATTCAACAAGGTGCTGGAAACATTCCTCAGAGATTACAGAGAACACATCATGTTCTAGAAACCAGTTTGAGATGATTTGAGCTTTGTTATAATGCATGTTATCCTGTTGGAAGCAGCCATCAGAAGATGGCACACTCTGGTCTTAAAGAGGTGGACATGGTCAGCAACAATACTCAGGAAGGCTGTGGCATTTAAACAATGCTCAGTTGGTACCGGGGGCCCAAACTATGCCAAGAAAATATCCCCCACACCATTACACCAGCAGCATCCTGAACCGTTGATACAAGGTAGGATAGATCCATGCTTTCAGGTTGTTTAGGCCAAATTCTGACCCTACCCTCCGCATGTCACAGCAGCACTCGAGACTCATCAGACCAGGCAACATTTTTCCAGTTTTCTGTTGTCCAATTTTGATGAGCAAATTGTAGCCTCAGTTTCCTGTTCTTAGCTGACAGCAGTGGCACCTAGTGTGGTTGTTTGCTGCTGTAACCCATCTGCTTCAAGGTTCATTGTGCTGTGCATTCAGAAATGCTTTTCTGCATACCTTGGATTTGACAAGTGGTTATTTGAGTTACTGACTTGCCTTCCTATCAGCTTGAAGCCATTCTTCTCTGACCTCTGACACCAATGAGGCATTTTCACCCAGAGAACTGCCACTCACTGGATATTTTCTCTTTTTCAGACCATTCTCTGGAAACCCTAGAGATGGTTGTGCAGGAAAATCCCAGTAGATCAGCCTGTCTGGCACCAACAACCATGCCACATTCAAAGTCTTTCTTCCACATTCTGATGCTCGGTTTGAACTTCAGCACATCGTCTTGACCATGTTGATTAGCTGATTAGATATTTTAACAAGGAGTTGAACAGGTGTACCCAATAAAGTGGCTAGTACGTGCATAAGATACAGCTGTCTTTCCTGAATGATTTCATAGTGTTTTCTTCTTGCCATTCAATCTGATGCTGAAGCCCATTCTTGACTATAAGATTTGCTTTTTCACAACAGTTTTAATAAAAACACTGACCTGTTCCTACCTGCCTAGCATGTATGTACATTTAGATCCTTCCATTTTCAGTGCACTCACTGCAACACGTGACACTGTAAAATGTGCCGAAACCCAGCAGTTCCCCGGGACGTAATTGCCATCATACATTTGGGATATAAATACTTAATAACCTTAAAAGCTGTTTGAATGTATCTGCTGGAAATATCTTTTCCCACACCAGTCTTATTTACTTTCTGAACCATAGCTGCTCTGTTCCTTTTTGACTCCTAGCCAGGATGAAATGTCACCATGAAACGGTGAAACAAAATGTAACAGCGTGCAGAGTCAGTAGTAAAAAATGTCAAGCAGTGACAAATAATGCTCTGTTATTTAGATCGGCAGTTTCTGAAATACTCAGACCAGCCATATTGGCGCCAAAGACCATTACAAAGTCACTTAAATCACCTTTCTTCCCAATTCTAATGGTAGGTTTGAACTTCAGCCGGTCATCTTGACCGTGTTCACATTTCTAAATGCATTGATTGGCTGATTCGATATTTGCTTAAATGAGCACTGGGATGGGTGTACCTAACAAAGTGGTTGCTGAGTGCATGTATTGGCTTAATACAATGATGATAGAATAAAATAAAAAACAAAATCTCAAAAGGTGGTGAAATGCATTCATTGTATTAAATTCATAATTTTATGTTGTATTTAAAGTTACAACCTGGCTCAAAAGCCGCAACATAAAGTGGAGACTGACACCAGAGTTTTAAGAATTATGGATTTTAATTTTAAATTACTTGATACGTGCCACTAATCCATCCATTCACTTCCGCTTACCCTATTTTAGGGTCGCGGGGGGGCTGGAGCCTATCCCAGCTGACATAGGGCAAGAGGCAGGGTACACCCTGTACAGGTCGCCAGC
>JAVDPK010002316.1:324285-335778 GCA_034780415.1 Cichlasoma orientale
AGCAATAAAAGCTGTTTTTTTTGAGTTTATGCTGTGTGGAGTGTCCTGCATTGAGGTCCTCAGCCTGCTGCACCCCCGTTCCATGACAGTTTCCTGCACTAATGGTCAAACATCACAATGTAAAAAGTTCAGATGAAAAATATCTGCTATAACTCGTCTTTTTCCTGAAAATGTTGCTCTGTGACTTGTTTTATATTTGGCCATACTGGCAACATAGTCCTGAGAATGACGGCAGTGTTCACTTGGATTTTTAGGTGGAATGCACCAAAAACTATCAGATGCATTTCTATTAAACTACATACATCGTTGTCCCCACAGAAATGATTTCACTTTGGTGACTTTTTTTTCATGAAAAAAATGAAAGAAATTAGTTCATCATCAGGTCAATATTTTGTATCACCAATACTTTGTTTTATAACTAAATACAAACAAAACTATAATAATTTTTCTTCATATCAATATATTATGTCTGAAGTTGTTGACTTTGTCCAAAAAAACTGTGTAGTGACTGTAACAGTGTATACCCTGAGTGATGCAACAGCAAATATAAACATTGCTTTACCATACTTAATTATTTATAACTTCTATATATCTCATGCATATGATATTTCTGCAGACATAAGGATGAATTATGTTACAGGCTTGTGAGATTAGTTTTGTGCAGCAGTAAACAGCAGTAACAGTAAATGACATACATCACAGGGCTTACGTACAACACATTAATACTGTATGCACAAATGAGAAACATTTTTACATGTTTTACTCAATTATACGTCAGATTTAAAAATACATGATTTTAAAAGTACAAATAAATTGATATAAACTAAACTTACACTGATTAGTGTGTACTTGTTTTCAGTGAAATGTTACACATTTGATGTGGAACATCACCATCTTTTCCATCGTCCCAATATAATATCCAGATTGTTGCTGTGTTACTTAAGATTGTATGTGTGTATATGAAAATATTGACATTTGCCAAATTTGCCAAAAGAAAAGAAGTTTAAAGGGGTAAACCGCAACAGCTGGTAATTGTAACAACCATTCTGCAGTGTCCATAACAGAAAATAATTCAGTGGTTCCCTTCAAAGCTGCGTAATTGCGAATACTTCACAAAATTTTAAACCCTCATAATAATGATAATATTTTAACTATTTGTTTTTAAAATTTTCTTCATATAAGCCTGTTTATTACTGGTTGCAGCAAAATATACACAGAACTATTCTTATTATAGTATCATATTTGAACTGTAAATGCAGTTTACAGTTACAATTAGAGTGTCTACTACACAAAAGGTATTAGTGCAATTATGCAGCCCACTAAAATCCAGCAAAACTGTAGAAAAAAAACCATCATTCCCTTCAAGCTGCAGCTTCTTTCCACATTTCCAGGAGGAGATTTGTTCTTTTAATATTTCAAACACGGACCTTTCTGTGAAGCGAGGGCAGAGAGGATGGACTGGATTTGTGTTCTGGCTGCTCACCTCCCTGATCTCCTTTATCTTGGCCCCTCCCTTCCCGATGAGGGAGCCACACTGGCTGGCAGGGATGACCAGCCGGAGGGTAACCGGTGGCTTGGAGCTGATGGTGCCATTGGCCACCAGTGCAGTTAAGTCCTGGAGGGAGATATAGGAAAATAGCAAAAATGCTCTGAGAGTCAACAATAAAGAAGAAGTAGAGAGAGAGAGAGAGAGGGTCCCACAGAAAAAGGTCTGAGACTGTGGATCAAGGTGTAGGCACACATTGAATACTGCTAATTTTACTTGTCAATTTGGGATTCATATTAATCTAAAACACTCACACTAATATGAGCCAATCTCACGGCTTATTAGCAATATTAGTATTACGTCCAAGTCTAAAACTATGACACCAGTGCAGACAATATAATCATGGTTTGGGTTGGGCCACTTATAGTGCAGCCAAACCTAATTACAGCTGCATCAACAGAAATCCAACAATAGAAAAAGCCGGTGGGATCCACACAGGAAGTGTCAGGTGTGAGGCAGAAAGCGCAAAGAGCAATCCATCATCTGTACCTAATTAACCTCTGTGTCTGTAGCTGCATGTTCCTCTATTTGTGTGGAGCAAAGTCCTAGAGATCTTTTTTTTTTAAACAGTTAAATGAGTGGATTTTGCATGTATAATACCCTTTGTTAAAATTTTTGCAGGCTTAATAAAAGGCTCCATGTTTCAGGAAAATGTAATGTAAAGTAAATATGTGTTTTTTTTTTTTAATTATTATTTGTTCAGTTGGTGTTCTTCAAATTTTAAATTAAATCAATAATTAATTGAGAAATATGCTTATTTACCTCAGGTAAAAATCACTTCCCTTTTGAACATATGCCCCAATGGAAGCTTGTTTCCACCACTGGGGGAAAAAATGCCAGGCAGAGTGAAGTTTATGTTATTATCTCAGAATTTTGTGTTAATTACTTGAAATTCTGAGACAAATAACTGAAATTTTGACTTATAGATGGCTGGCTTTGACTCATGAGTGGCAGAAACAACTTTCCATAAATCCCTATTTCCTTTAAGTGACAAAGCATATACAACCTTAAGGAAACCATATGTCCTGAATGACAAGACTTAGTCAAAGTTAAATGTTCAGGCTTTCAGAGTAAATGGGTTCATATGCCTTTCTTATCAACCATATTTGAATCTTAGCAGAAATTAGATTTTGGGACTGAGTTTATGAGTGTTTTTACAGTGCAGGTAGCAAACATCCATCTGATCTGCTGTGGGTGGGGACCGAGGTTTTAATTAATGAGCAGTGTCTCTCTGTGAACCTTTGAAATGTAAATATGCTTCCCATCAGAGTTCAACCAACAACAAATGTGTGACAGAATGCAAAACCCGCTCCTTGATTTGAATGGTTTGCACTGCAACCAGTTTGAAATAAAATTAGCAGTTTGGCTAAAAATGGGACAGCATGTATGTGTAGCCTTAAGGGATTTTACTCATGAGCCGAACGGCATAATATTTCTAATACTGCTCAACCTTAAATATGAAAACCATATTCTGATGCGCCTCTTGTGCATCTCTGCTCCGTGTCTATATTTAGTGAGGCAGATCAGACTCTCTGACGTCTCGTCTCATTAGAAGATGCACACACCGCTCGTCTGTACAATCAGAAGACTCTAGGCGTCATTTTGTTGATTTGATCTAAAAATACGAGCCACATCTTAACAAGTGTGAACGTTCTGATACTTTCCATAAAGAAGAGAGGCTCTTAAAGCAAATTGGCGGAATTAAGATGGCTGGTTATACAAGCACCGCTCACACAAAGGGCTCCTGAGCTTAAATCCCCAAAGCATATTGTGCTGCTGGTGGGGTAAGGACTCTAATACAGAGAGATTATGTGGCTTTTGTGCTTCAACACCTGACAACAAATTATATCTATGAAAGTGTAGTGCATTTCCTGATCATTAGATCACTGTATTTGCATAAATGTGGCAGCAGCTGGGGGGAAACATGAACTATAAATCACATGAGCGCAAAACTCACACAACTGATCAACTGGCAAATTAGAAATAAGTGAATTTTTGCCACTCTGTAATCATAAATTCTTAAGACAGAAACAAAAGCATATTCTAATAGTCAGTGCCCAAAATTCTTTCTATTTTCCTTTGCTTTTAATTAAAAGTATCAGACATACAATAACTCGTGGAAGCAGTGCACAGTGGGTCAGCTAACATGTTGCCATGGAAACTCAGGCGTTTCAGGGTGAGTGTGAAAGATCTTTAATGAATACTGCACTGTGCTCCCAGCCAGAGTATGTTTACTGAAGGCTGTCGACCTGAGCAGGGAGCACCTGTTTCATTGCTAGTATCTGCTGTGATGCTAAATCACAGTGAGGACGACTCATTCCACCACATTAATTAGCACTGTGATGGACAGTCACCGTAGTGATTAATAGGATGAAGAAACTGTCATAACTCACCTATAGACGGTGAGATGTGTTCAACACATTCTCATTAATGAGTACAAAGTAGTAACATTTGTTCTTCTAGCATCTGGACTGTTTGCATCACCGGGGAAAAGTATAAAGAGAATAACAGGAAAGAAATAAGAAATGATAGCTGTAATCCAGCAGCTTGCTGTACATCATTTATGATGACATTCTTGCAAAAGTCTAAATGGTTTCGCAACAGCAGCAACATCCACCTAACCTAAATTTTCATCTGCAGAGTAATCTAATATGAAAGCGCATCAAGTACTATGCAATACAGTCAAGTTTTTTTTCCCTTCCATCACTGCAGTTTAGAGTATAATCGATAGCGATAAAAGCACATTAGTGGTAAAGCTGAGATGAAGCACAGGAAATTATTTCTTGTACTAATGTGGCAAAATGGCTTCGTCCATTTTTTCCAGGTTCAACAAACAAGATATTATGGCTTCGCTAAGAATTAGAGTTCCAAACAAAGACTGAATACATTTTCTGATTTTATCCCGATTGGTTTCCTGTATGAGAAACCTTCATATGCATACAACTATCACTGATCTCTATGTTGGTTTACTGTAAAATAAAGCCATGAACTCATTTCACTTGCATGTCACAGCAATGAATGCTGATGAGGCCCCATTATATCTTATAAACTTCATAATATGCTCATAATACCATATTATCCCAATAGAGCACTTGGCTCTCAGGGTGCAGGCTTATTCGGATTCAGCTGACAGACTCTACTTTAAAATTAGGCTTAAAACTTTCCTTTATGATAATAGATACGGCTGGATCAGGTGACTGTGACGCTCCCTGCTGCTATAGGAATCAGGCTACTGGGAGACATCCCATCTCCTCCACTCCCCTCTTTTCACTCCCCATGTGTTTATAAGCTACAACTACATGTCATAACACTGGTCTTCTCTTTCCCATAGTTTTTTTTCCTGTTATTTTTGTTCTCTCTTTGCTCTTCTTCAAGTTTTTTCTTTGCCCTCACTCCAACCAGTTATGGCAGACTGCTGCGTCTCCCTTTGCCTGGTTCTCCCAAAGGTTCCTTCCTGTTACCAGGGACTTCTTCTTCCCAACTATTGCCAACAGCGTGCTCACTTGTAGGGTGTTTACCATACCATATAAAGCTCTGTGAGAAAATTATTGCTGTGATTTGGCACTATATAAATTTAAATAATTGGAAATACCTCCTCCAGTTTGTATGTGATCATGGTAAAAGCTCTGAAGACGCTGTCTGTGGAGCCAGTAATGGTGATGATCCTTTCTGGACAGGAGCCTTCTGAAATGTTGACCCGTGCGCTGCTCTGTTGAAATAGAGGTCATCAGGTTATTTAAAATTCAGTAAAGGAATAGTTCAATAAATAACTCCTTTTGCATTTGTTCTCATGAACTGGGGTCTCTGCCAGGTGTTCCCAGCGCACCCTCACTATATGTTTAGGTGCACCAAGTCTGTCCAGCATCATCCCAAGCTTCACCTGAGTGTCCAGAACATAGGGCTGCAGATCTGATGATACGATTACAAAATCAATCATCGACCTGCAACCAAGAGTGTCCTGGTGCCATGTGCACTTACAGACATCCTTATGTTTAAACATGGTGTTTGGCATGGACAAACTGTTATCCATAGAACTCCACTCAGGTTAAAATCAGGTAGGCCATTCCTCCTAATCACGCCCCTCCCGGTCTCACTTTCATTGTTCACATGAGCGTTGAAGTCTCGGGTACGTTGAACTGTCATTCTTCACACAAGTGCAAACAACAGTCAGGACTCTTTCCCTGCAGAAGAGAACAGAAGCAACCCTCTTGTCCACCGGTGAAAACTCCAATGTACAGTCAGCAAGCCAGGGGAATACAAGGATACCCACCTCAGCCTGCTAACTTTCACTGAGGACAAACAAAGTCCAGCCCTTCTCCAGGAGACTGGTTCCAGAGTCTGTGCGTTGAGGTGAGCTCGACTATATCAAGCCAGTATCTCTCAGCCTCATGCACTAGCTTTGGCTCCTTCTCCATCAGAGAAGTGATGTTCCATGTCCCAATAGGCAGCCTCAGTAATGGGGATCGGTCCGCCAAGGCCTGTGCCCTTGGCTGTTGCCCAACACACACTGCACCTGATCTCACGAGATCTTCAACTCCCACCTCCGGCAGAACTTTGACAGAATTCTGAGTTTGCCCATTCATTCTGCATGTATTTTGTGGACCTGGAGAAGCCATTCGACCGTGTCCCTCAGGTTATCTGATGAGATGTGAGTATGGGGTGTGTGGCCGGTTGTTACAGGCCATTCACTCCCTGTACAACTGCAGCGAAAGCTCGGTTGCCTCAGAATCTCATCGCTTCTTTTTGCCGATGATGTGGTCCTGTTGGTCTCATCATGTGGTGGCCTCCAGCTCACACTGGAGTGGATCGCAGCCAAGTGTGAAGTGGCTGGTATCCAAGTCTGAGGCCATGGTCCTGCCTGTTTTCTGTCTTTATGCTATGCCAAGATAATAGTCTGCTCACTGTATCCCCATAGTTAGGATACAAACATAAACAATATATCCATTCTTTTTTCTTATTCTTGGCAACAAGACATACTTTACATATTTCCCAAAATCTCAGCCTGTTCCTCTTGCTTTGGTTTAAAGTGGCAGTACAGCTCATAATTTTTGAGAAAGCAGAGTGATAATGACGTAACGGTAACATGAGAAGGTGACACTGTTTCGCCTCATGTAATGGCTTTAGACAGTAAATCTTTTTCCATTGGTATTTCTGGGTAAAGTCACATGATGAGACACAGGACTGTGTTCTGACCTCTGGGACATTTTCTCCACTCAGTCCACTGAGTCATTCCCCCTGCTGTGGCTCTAAGGCTCAGGGAGAACTGACAGGATGAGGCTCATATAATTGGGAAGCAACAAAAGGCCAGAACTGCCAAGCCGGATGGATGGACGGATGAATGGATGACTACCATGGATGAGCAGTTTGTCCAGTAGCTCTGCCGAGCTGCCTTGTCCTATGACCTCACTATTCTTCTATTTATCTGTCTGCCTCATAAAGTACAACATAAAACCTTAGTAGCAAGAAAAAGAATCAAATGTGCTATAAAGTGTCAGCCTAATTACTTTCTAATACAAAGAGTTATCCGGGCAGCATTACTTTGGCTGCACCCTTGAGATTTATAAAGAGGGAATCGAGGAGCAGACATAGAAGAAAGGAAGTTGTTTTAAGTAGGAAAAGAAATAGAAAAGAAAATTTAGAGAGAGAGCAGCTTGATGAGGCGCAGCGAAGGGAAGAGAGGGAGGATTTAAATTGAAAAGGTGCTGTTGCCCAAAAGGCAATTCGGACAGTGCACCTGTTCTGTATGCTTTTCAGACTCAAAGCTCCAAAACAAGCAGAGAGAACTGAGCTGTACTATTATTACATGGAACTGCCAGAAAGCCTGACCAGTATTCAATGGCCTCTTGAGATTAAATTATGTTTTCTCTGGAGATGAACCTTCTGAGTGCCTAAAATAAAAGAGATCTAGTGGCTTCATGTCTTATATAAAGAATATTACAAAAAATAGGGACAAAGTGGTACATAGTAACAGCTAATCAGTTCAGCAAAAAGGCATTCACCAATCTCAAATGACACAAAAATATAATAATTAACTAAGCAGAATGCCAACAAATACTATTAAACACACGAATGATGATTGGAATCATGGACACTGTACCTCTTCCCGTATTCGTTTGACAGTCTCTCCTTTCTGAAAAACACAAGCCAAAGGACAGCCTTGAACACTTAGATACAAAAAACAGTTACATCACATTGGCCTCAAGTGAAATCTGACATTTATAAATATGTGTTACAAATATTTATCAGGAAAAAAAAAGTTTAGATGGGCTTTCAGTCTGCAGTGCATGCTGGAAGTGGTAATTTTGCGAAAACATATCAAATATACAGTATTTGAGCATATAAAGGAAATGTACACCTGCTGTACCATCTGTGCTTGCAGCATGTGTGAGGAACTCCTGCCAGCGACAATAACATTTTGTCTGACTTGTGTCATACAGCAGCACATCCTCCGCTGATTTTTTGATTGCTTTGTCTCCCCTCTGCTATTTTATTTTGGCTAAACTCCATCAAATCTGTCATACCTCTGTTCACACTTCCGTGCACCAACTGAGGACCACTTTCTTTCACAAGTATCAAATGCAATGCCATCTCACACCTCGGCCACACTGTTGTTTATGTTCTGAGAAAATGTATTACTTGGAGCCTATTGTGACAGTGCTGTTGGTGTTCTATTGACGGGAAAAGGATGACAGGTTTTCCAAAGAGACAGGAAGGGGAAAAAGGCTGGAGGGTGGAGCAGTTATTATTTAGAGAACTTATTAGTCCAAGTACTTCAGATAAAGTGCCTATCTCAGTCGAGCTGCGCAGTATGTTCCAAACTCAAACGCTTTCTCCCCCTTCCTTTTTTCCATTTTCTGAGATATCGATTTCAGCAACACATCGCACATCCATTGTGAGTTTCCAGCACTTCCCAGTTTTCTGCATTCCTTTATTTTTCTTCTTTCATCCACCGTGATGTCTTTTGTAGGTGTAGAAAGCTTGAGAGTACGGGCTACTGAAGCAACACAGTCTCAACAGGCCTTTCCTAGCAGGCACTTTTAGCCCACAAGGGGCCAACTGTAATGCAGTATGTCCTTGGTGCTCAGTTTCAACAGGAGGCTTGCAGTCAATGCTCTAATGTTTTCGTTTGATGGATTACTATGGTGCTTTGTGGAAGGTGGGGGAGGAAGTGAGGTCTTAAGAGGGTTGGTTGAAGACAATTACATTTAGGATGGGAATATTCAGAATAGCAGTTCTTTGTTAGAAGGCTTTGTGTTCTGGTGTTTTTGAAACAAACCAAGACACAGGGAAAATATTCTGCAAACACAAATTATGAATCCACCTAAAAGCCATCAAAATTGCGCTGGAACATAGCTATAGATTTGCATAAGATTCGATGCAGGCATTGGATTTTAAAACATTATCCTTATCTGATAAATTATTGTTTGCTTATGATTATTACCTTTATATATGCAATGTGGTCAAAAGTAGAATAAAAATAGAAATTCTTACCTTTCCTATGATGCTGCCAACCTCCTGAATACAAAGAGATGAAGATAATAAGATAAATAGAAAACAGGGAAAAGGCAAAAACAGATAAGCCTTACAATAACCTTTTATTTATTTATTTATTTATTTTATCAGTTCTGTAAAATGAGTATATACAAAAAAGTTTTCACAGGACTCCATCCATTCTTGCAGGACGTGCACTCCTGGGAAGACTGCGGCATTGTGTTAACACACACCGGAATGCTTCAGAGCAGCAAACTGCCAAAACATCTGCTTTTACACAGGCGGTCACGCTTTGTGATGATCAATTAATCAAGTGCATTTGATTAGCAGTGCCTGGCTACTACTTACAGCAGCCTCTTAATTCCCACAGAAGCAGCGGGGGGTACACTGTGAAAACTTTCTTTTTCCACATGACTGTAATGTAATGCATGAGGCTGTGACAAATCCCGTGGTTAAAAATGCGCCACGCATGCATTCATTCATGAACAACCTTTCCATGCATGAGCAGTCGTAGTGTGAGGGTCACTCCCAGGCCCCCGTCGCCAAAGTCCTGCTCACAGTTCATGGTGATGTGGGAGTGGCACTCAGGGAGACGCATGAACAAGGCTCATTCGCTGGTCACACAGTCAAGCGAAGGCCAGCACTTGTTCTCTGGCTGTCCGAGATCCTTCAGTGCTGCTCTGAGAGAGAACAGAGTTTAGAAAATATAACTCAGTTATTTAATATATACATATACGTATCCGTACCATATCCTTCCTATCACACATGTTGCATACGCTCATATGTACACCACTGTTCGTAGCTCACGGAGTCCTGCACAAACATTATAAATACTTGAAGAGAAACATTAATTCAGCATCATCATTCACTGAGCGTTATGTGCCACTAATATAAGTAATGGTGTTCTCATTCATTTTTGGGAAATTGCATGCTTATGCTGTATCTAACTCCATTGTTGACTAAATGAACATTCTGTGAGATCAAAAACATTCAGATGAATAGAGGACAATTCAAAGTGGAAATCAAACACATTTGTGACATGGAAGGGCTTTCATGCAGCAGAATGTAATTGCAATTATCTCTGTGAGAAGCTTGTTCATTAGTTCAAGTCGATGTAATATCGATGGTGATATTCATAACAAAGTCATAATGAACACCACTGTGCATGCAGGATATTGACCAGGAGCACCAGCAGTGTCAGCGATGCTGCATCTCATCATAGCTTTGGGATTGTTAGAGACTGTGGGTGGCCATCGATGACTAACTGTGTCTTTATTACCTGACAGCCAGTTTTTCTCACAGAGAGCTGAGTGATTTTTAAAATTGGATGTAACAAAAAAAAAAAAAAGAAAAAAAAAAGAGTATAGCATGAGATTCATGCAAAGTTAATCAAATTCCATTTGTAACGGTTTTCATAAAATGGAAAATGTTTCGGGCTTCTTTGGGGATCTGGTTTTATCTGCTCCATCGTACTCAGCTGGAGGAAACAAAAAGTGCTATGGCGAAATGGAGAAGAATTCATACACAGACAGATACACGCAGTAGTCATCCTAGGATGATAATGTGGCAGCAGCTTTGTGCATTCCAGTTATATGACAAACTGAATGATGATTAATGCCTGAGTCACCTGGCGGCTTGCAGTCTTAGCATGATGTGCATAATTAGTCCATTGAGTCATTTATGTTTCCTTTTCTCTTTTTTTTAAAAAAAAAATATTTCCTTACATTTGTCAGCATGGAGAGCGGAAGGGCACGTAGAACGATTAGAGTAAAAGATGTGGATTGCTGAACCTAGAGGGAATGGGAATGGTTTCTAATGAGTTTTCTAACTTTCCAGAATTTACTGTCAAATGCTATAATGTTTTTTTTAAACAAAGTTGGCAACAGTATTTTTTAGTCTGAACTAACCAGCTTAGGTTGTCATCAGTTAATTATTAATTGGTGTATAAAATGTCAAAAATTGTGAAAAATATTCATTACAATATCACAGCACTCTACAGTCCTATATCCTCACACTGCAGAAGCCGAATGCGAGGAAAGAATTTTTACTTTACATAATCCATGCCTGTTCCTTAGTACAATGTTGCTTTGGCTAAAAGCTAATCACAACCGGTGAGCACCCTCAAGAGGAAAATGCCAAGCATTAATGTTACCATATTAACCATCTCAGATTGATGTATTAGCACGTTACATACTAATTAGCACTAATCTCAAGATACAGCAGACGCTGATTTGAATGTCATTACTGTGCAGTAATTCTTAAAGGTTCAGTGTGTGAGATTATGAATATTGATATAGCAGCACGCAGCTCTTTGCTATGTACATATAGTAAAGTAATGATCTCTTAGCAAATAATGAAGTCACATTTATAATCAGTGAGAGGCTGCTTACTACACACACACTCTAGGGCAAGCCCCACCCCCACCCTAAAACTAACCCTAACCAGAGACCTATTTG
>JAVDPK010002316.1:346122-365548 GCA_034780415.1 Cichlasoma orientale
ACAATTTTTTTTTTTTTTTTTTGGTGGGTGGGGGTCAGCTTATGACAGTTCTTCCTCCCAGTATAATCCTAGTGCAGTTAGGCATCTTGGTGAATAATGGTGCTGTCACATACACTCGCTGCCTCAGCACCAAGCGGGCGCCCACAGTACGGGACTTGTTGAGAATGATCTTTGTGTTTCAGGACGGGCCTGGCCAACGGGATCCACTTTCATTATCATAAAACCGTCCACACACAAGAGCCCAATTGTCTCCTCGGTCTTACTGTTGTCCCCTGCTCATCTGGGGACTTTCTGCCATATGCTGGATTTAACAACCCAGTCATTTTATGGCTTCATTAATTCAGCTCCACACACACAAATGATTTCATCCTACACTGTTCTCATATGAGTGCGTACAAGTAAAAACATTAGGGACTGTAGTAATTTAGAACGACGGCAGGAATCACACAGTTAAAGGGACTGATTCTGGCTGTTGAGACGACTATGTAAGCTAAAATGAAAATTTATGGCTTGATGCAGGCCTGATTCGAGAAATAAGGCACTGTGTTTGAAGCCGAAAGCGACCAAGCGACCACGTATTGGATAAGAGATATTTTAAGTTGTAGAATGGGGAACTAGCTGTCCAAAAATGTGCCTTTTCAAATAAGCCGTCACTTACCTGATTTCATGTAAAAGGTCGCAGTCAGCAGTTCCCTCTAAACTATCCCCATGGATCTGTGTTGACCGGGCTTTGTATCCACATAGAGTCCAATGACACGGAGGTGTAGTGCGGACTGTCCTCCCGGTGTGTCAGCAGACTGGAGTGCAGAGCGCCTGTGCGCTGAGGAGAGGAGACACACACACACACACACACACACACACAGATGCAGGCAGCGACCACCCCGCTCACCCTGATCGCCAATAACCGAGGCAGCCCGTGGGACAGAGCCGAGTGCTCTTAGGGTAAAAATCCTCTGGCTCAGCTGCTTCCAAGCCCCTGATATATCTGCATCCCTGCTTCGGCCGGTGTGGTGCTTTGTAAGCCTTCCAGTCCCCACAGGACCTGTACTGAGAGCGCGGCGTGCCTCTTCGCCCTGTGCGTCGCACCGCAGATTGGCACACTCATGATCACGAGTGCTTGCTCAGTCTCACTGTACATCAACTTGTCTCAGTCATGAAACACATTTGCATGAAAGAAGTTTCGGACCTGAACAATTTCCAAACTTAGCCTACTTAATAAATAAATTTAAAAAAAAAAAACATTACATCACAACTGATTTTAATCAACCACCTTAAACATAATCCAGCTCAGTACAAGTCAAACCACCCAGCTCTGAATATTGCTTCGGGCTTTAGGCTATTGTTAGGCTGTACTTATCGATAATAACGGTGATTCTAATAGTGTAATGTAAAAATATAAATTCAAAATTCAATGGCTCCGGCAAAGTTTGTGGTGTAGGTCTTAAATTTAAGCTTTCCTTTGAAGTTTGGATCAATAACTTTCTCTCACATAGCGCCATCTAGCGTATATGTCTTGATATTGCAATTGTTCTAAGAGTTTTCACAAAAAGGAGGGACACAGTTATAGATCTCTCTTTCTTTCTCTCTCTCTCTCTCTCTCTCTCTCTTTCTCTCTCTCTCTCTCTCTCTCTCTCTCTCTATATATATATATATATATATATTTTTTTTAAAATAATTCTCAGTATATACATTTTCTGGAGACACCTATCCTGTGCAGGGCTAGGACTGTAAGGACTTTAAATTGCATAGATTTCTCAGGACAACATGTATCAGAAGGAATTCCCTTCTGATACATGTGAACGTAACAACATTGAAGTGGCACAAGGAAACACATTTGTCTGTTTCACACCGAGCAAAAGGCACCTACAGTGAGTTTCACTTGACACAACAGCTCATTAATTAAAAAACAAAAACAAAAACAGAAAAAACTGGAGCAAGATATCCAGGCAACTCCCACAGCTCCAGAATGAAGGAGGAACTGTCTAGGTAATTTGAGCATGACCATCTATTTCACAAATTATCTTAGGTTTATCTCATTCGTGCCAAAGAATGAGGACAGCGTGGATGTGAACTTGTATTTTTTATTTCTAAATAGCAGACTGTTATTCATTACTGTTGACATTTTTTTGCCACTGTCTCTGCACACTGTTACATTTTGTTTCATCGTTTCATGGTGACATTTTGTCCTGGTTGTGAGTCAAAAAGGAACAGAGCAGCTACGGTTCAGAAAGTAAATAAGACTAGTGTGGGAAAAGATATTTCCAGCAAATATATTCAAACAGCTTTTAAGGTTATTAAGTATTTATTTCCCAAATGTATGATGACAATTATGTCCTAGGGAGCTGCTGAGTTTCAGCACATTTTGCACTGAGTGCACTGAAAATGTTAAGAAGTATCCAGATGCGTACTCGAAGCTAGGCAGGCAGGAAAAGCTCAGTGTTTTATTTAAAACTGTAGTAAAAAAATAAAAAGAAAAAAAAATCATGTCTTACAGTAAGCCTGGGTTTCAGGATCAGACTGAAAGGCAAGAAGAAAGCACCACGAGAAACATGAATATGATTCAGGGAGAAACCTCAGGAAAGACAGGTGCTATTCTAGTCACTTTATCAGATACATCTGTTAAACTGCTCATTAATGCGAATACTTAACAGCTAATCACATGGCAGGAACTCAGTGCATTTAGGCATGTAGACATGGTGGAGATATTGTTTCTGGTGCCAGAAAGGATGAGTTTTTCAGAAACTGCTGATCTACTGGGATTTTCTAACCAACCATCTCGAGCATTCATAGACAATGGTACAAACAAGAGAAAATATCCAGTGAGCGGCAGTTCTCTGGATGAAAATGCCTTGTTGATGCCAAAGTTCAGATGAGAATGGCCAGATTGCTTTGAGCTGATAGGAAGGCAACAGTAACTAAAATAACTTCTTGTTACTACCAAGGTGTGCAGAAGAATGCACAGCACGTTGAACTCGATGGGCTGCGGAATGTTTCCAGCATCTTGCTGAAAGAATTAAAACTGTTCTGAAGGCAAAAGGAGGCCAAAGCCAGTACTAGCAAGGTGTACCTAATAAAGTGTCTAGTAAGTGTATTTATTGTGAACTAAATGGGAAAAATGTATAATGACTGTAGGAATCAGGGTTGAGTTGTGCGGATGGGGATTGTTTGAAAACGGGGATAAAGTGTTAAAAATTAATAAAGACAAAAATTGTGAGAATTATCAGGTTTGATCAGGCTTGAGTAAATAAAGTCATGTTATACCTTAACCATGGGGAGGGACACATTGCAGTATTTCTTAAAGTTTGGGCCTTAAAGCAAGCGTTGCTATTGCTTTCCTACTGTTGTTGGGTCTGGCACTGCATGAATCAGGCACTGAACCATGGAGCTTTCCTGAATAACTTACTGTGATCCATCCAGACCAGTGACAGAGTGATGTGCTGTTTTTCAAACAGCAGGAGGAGCTGTGTGATTTTAAATCCATCTTGCAGGCAGGCTGTTATGCTCTTCAAAACATACCTCCACCACTAGAGGTGTGTGGGTCAGACCAGTGCCAGTCTTTAGACATGATGGAGCTAACCTGGGTGATGATTGATTGACTGATGCACACTGTATACAATGCAGCTATATATTATACAAATTCAGTTTCTCTGGATTTGGGATTTTTTAGAATATTCATCAGAATTCCTCCCTGCTATGTTTGTGAATGCGGCATTGCTGCTGCACTATAACATGAATTTGGATTTATTTTTGGAACTGCATTTGTATTTGGATTATTTTAAATTGACTTTAGTTAAGCCCGGGATGTTTCCATTTGTTTGCTTTGTTACATCATAATGTCTTTAATCAAATAGAGATGGAAATGAGATGGCGATCAAAATTCACAAATGCACTGTTCATGCTTTAATCAACCGTGCTATACGGACCCCCATTTGCTTTGCCGAACAAAATGTATATCATCCCTGTTTGTCTGGGACCATTCAAGCTTAACAAATACCTCTCGTACTTAATGGCATTGAAACAACAAGAGATGACACCAGGGCAACAACTATAATTACTCAGCTGTTGAACAGCTTTCTTCTTTTTTCCCCTGCTCCTCTCATGCACAAACAAGCATGGCTAAACATTCTTTCCATTGAATTTCAGGACATTTCTTTGTCCTGACTAATGGCGAGTGAAAACGTATGGGAGGGAGGGCTTGAACATAGTCTGCTTTTGTATGCTTCCACATGCCAGAGCTCACAGTAGGTTTTCCTTTCATTAAAGTTACTTCTGCAGTAGTTTGATCTTCTTGAAAGCTAAAATCATCTTTGATTCTCTCTCAAGCAAGGAGCAATGGTTTGACATATCTTTTTTGATGTTTACTTATAAAACATGAGGGATTTTTTTTTGTAGAAGCTTGAAAAACCAACTTCCTTTATAATTTATGTTCTAAGACCACAGAAACAACAGGTTTTAAATGTCCAGCAAACATGGTAACACGAGAAATTATACACCTTCGACATGAACAATGAAATCCTATTTGAATTTAAATGCATAGTATTAAACACATATTACAATAGCCATAACTTATATAATGTTTTCTTTGACCCTTAAGCACTTTCTGTTTTGTTTGTCCACACACAATAAAAAAATCTCATGCCTGAAAGAGACCAAGGGAGACATTTTTATTGCGATTAATTTTATATGCGTTTGTGGTGTGACACAATTCATTTAATCAATTAGCTTTGTTTGCGCAGTTTATACAATTGCCTCATTAAGACAATTTACAAGCATAAATGCACAAAAATACACACGCTTACTGCAAGACAGAAAAATGATGTTAGCAAAAGAACCAATTTTGACAAGAGCAGTAAAAATACTACAAAAAAAAAAAGAAAAAGACAAGGTCAAACCAGAAACATTTTTGAGCAACATTTGAAGAAATCCACTGGATGAGTTTCCCCGCAAATCCACAGAGAGCCGTTCCAACTTATCAAAGGCACTTTCAGACCTGTTTTTGACATTTCTATCAAAGCTAAGATTGAAGGAGAGCATCTAGCATTCCTCACAACTCTGAGTGCTTTCGATCTGTCATGTGTAATGAAGTTCTCCGCTTGGCCAGTTACAGCTGTAATAAATATTTGTATTAAATGACATGAAAACAATGTGACAAGTGAAAGGGGCTGCTGATAAAGATGAACCTGCTGAGAGTTATCAGTCAAATCTGGAGCTCACATCCTTTTTTAAAAGAGCTTTACAGCTCAACTTTCAGCTCATTGTTTAGTTGTCAGGCCAACAACGTCATTGTCCTCTAGAAATGCAGTACAGACTATCTGCCTGGCAGCACACAGAGAGAAAGAGCTAATTATTTCCCTCATGAGATGGTAGTTTGTTTCTTTTTTAAAGGAAACAAAAACGGGGTGAAAGAGAATTAATTTTGAGCTTACAGTTGCCAGGTGGAAAGAAGTCTCCAAATGAATGATAACATGCGACACACTGTAACTGTGGAGGAAGTTAAATAAGCAGCTGTGCTAGTTAAAAAAAGAAGAAGAAGAGAGAATGCATGCATTGGTCTTTTGACTGTTGCAGTATTGAACTGATGATGCATTCCTCAAACATTTGCTTGCATCAGTATGTTTGCTTCCCTGCTACATTTCCCTTATAGCCGTCTGATAACAGTCATGCAATTTATGTTAAACCAAAAGATGAAATAAACCATCGTAATTAATTTTTATGTAAGCGTTCGCATCATCTCATTTCTAAGCAACACTGATGGCTCAGTGTGGTTGAAGTTGTCCTTGAGCAAAGCTTACAAAGCTTGACTTCTCAGCACTGCAGAAAACTGCAGAAACACAGCTTAAAGGTGCATCCACATCTCTCAGCATTGTGAAATCATTGCAAACAGATTATCAACTTGAAGCACAATGTAAACAGGAAACCAAAGTGGTGCGACCTGTCACAGTGAACATCTCAAACACCACATTTTCCCTGGTAAGAGTTCAGAAAGTTTACCAGGGTACATGTGATGTTTTTAATGCGAAATGACTGCGATGCTCTTGTATCTCAGTCATTTCCAGTTTAATTACAGCTTACGGTTCTGAGAGGGCATTGTTTTAGATGTAATGGCAGAGACATCCTTTATCCTTAGATGTAAAACAGAACGGCACACTCCGACACCACTTAGTGCTAAAACATCTTTCATCTAAATCCAAAGGCAGAACTTTAAAAGCACTGTTTTAGAGCTTTGTGGATGCAAGACTATCCCTCCACAGTTTTACAAAAGAGACAGGTCATTACCATATTTCTTTTCATTTAATAATAATGAGTCTTCTCTTGCACTGAGATAAATTAAGCTTTGTCCAAAGCCGTGCTCCAATTTTAATAAAGCCATCTTTAAAAAGGCAGATTTTATGCAGGGCGTCTTCTCCATTTTAATGTCTCAAAAACAAGACCACAGTCAAGGCCGTGGGTTGTAGGTCTCAAAGAAAAAAAAAAGAAACTGAGGATGACATCATGGCAGATGCGGGAGGAAGTGCTCCTCTAGGCTATGTCTCGAACAGGGCAAAAGATAATGTATCATCCGCAGGTGCACAAATGTGCAATGTAGGCATTATTATGACAGGATAGTTTCTAGTCTTGTGGTTGGAAACAGCCTGTAGGCAGGAACTCAATCTTATAAGTATCGCGAAGGGGAGGAGTTCTAGTGTTCATTTCAAAGCGGTGTAAAAGAGGGAACAACACTCAAAACTGCATAAGCAGAAAAGAAATAACAAATATTATGAATTCTGAAGTTCTCTAATTACTGTAAACAAAAGATGAAGCAGATTATATATATTAAATCTTGAAACTTTACTTTGCATTTTTCCTATCTCAGGACACCTCCAGGCACTTGATTATAACTTCAGAGAGAGAGAGAGAGAGCTATGTGCTGACTCTGTTGCGTCAGGTATGAAGAGAACCTTCAAACAGCTTTTGATCTTGATAGTGAGAGATTGCGTTAGGGAAACAGGTAATGAGATCAGTGCTAGAACACAATACTGTACTGTACACAACACCACAACAGTGTAGCGACATCAGTTATTGGGAAGTTTGGTTGTTTTTAGTAACTTTGAGAGGTCCTGAAAGTTAGCACTTGAACCATTGAATAGCCTGTGTTTGCTGACATAAGAAATATGCATAGAAGTAAACACGGTTCAATTAATATGCGATCCTGGATAGAAATCTTCAGCTTGTTTGTGTAACACTTATTGTCAAATAGGGGGCAAACTTTGTCCCGTGCTGGGCCTTCACTAGTGCAAATGATTTGCAGTGACAAAGAGGATAAAGGCTGAAATGTTTGTAACTATGCACCAAACAAGGAAAAAACTATTATATAGAGCTGGTTTGTGGGGCACTTTGTGCCTGTTTTTGTCCCCCTGGGCTTTAATTATTGAAACAATTGTTTATTCATCAGCTTTAACCCTTTGCTCTTCTATTCACTATTTTTCCAGGCACTCTTCCAATTGCTTGCATTACTTTCTAGCAATGCAAGCAGTGTTCAGGTTCTGGCAACTCAAAGGCTTAACTGGAAATTAGGGCTAAATATTAAATCGCAACCTTAAGTAAGTCCAAGGTGATTACTTATTCTTCTACCAGGCCCCATTCTAGACAGTGTTCTTGTGCAATACTTTATTTTTTCTTAAAAAACAAACAAACTTGAACACACTGGCTTCTTTTTTCCCCCCAACTCTAAAAAGAATTTACAAGAAAATACCCATTTTTCCTCAAAGTAGGTAAAATGTTTTATTGCTGTTCTTGTCGAAAGCATGAAACAGTTCTACCAAATATCAGTCCTGGTTAGGATTCAGAAGCTTTGATCAAAAGCAAACTGACTGTGAAATACTGGTCGCCTATTCACAAGTCCACTGAATCACAGATTATTTTTTCATCAGAAACTGAGTTCTGAAGTCTTTATTCACATGTGGGTCGTGTTAAGTTTAATCTTTGCAGCAGATTTGTTTGACTGCTTGGAGCTATGAATCTTTATTCAGTTATATATATTGGAAAGTTAAAAAAAAACAAACGAAAGTGCATTGATAGCTATGATTTACATCTGAAAAAATAAAAGCAATTCGGGCAGATAAACAGAACAAATACATTGTGATTTACATTCTTTAAAACCACATCTGAGCCTAAGGGGATAAAGGGGAAAGCTCCTCAAGGTTTTGTCTGCCTGCACATGCCTATACACATTCCAGTAATGTGGTGAATGGCGAGCGAGCGACAAGAGGGGCCTTGTATTTCTAGGTCTATCTCCTGCCCACCCTGTAGATTAGCCTCTTATCTGTTAAATGAGACAGTGCCGACGGATTTGGATAACAGGAATTTGGCATCAGCACCATGCTCCCTGCACTGAGAGCTCTGCTGGATCACAGAGAGTCCCTGTGCAAGAGTTAAGCAGCAGAGGCAGCCTTGGACCAAGCAGTGGGTGGATATGGGGAGACACATAATAGGCAGCTTCAGATGCTGGCATTCCTACTCCTTGAACACTGCTGGCGCTTTTTTTCTTCTTCTTCTTTTTTGTCCTGTCGGCTCTCATCATAGATACAGCTAATTTTTGGCCACCCCCTGGGGCAAGTTACATATTTTGTTGATTTATACGTGAAAAGAAGATAATAAAAGCAGTGCAACAAATAGATACAAAAATAACCTTTCTTCATGTGTTAATTTGTGTTAATTTTTGCTTCATGAATATTAATAATTTAAAAAAAGATTAAAATTAACTGCAATTGGGGCAGGTGCAAAGACACCCTTCACTATTAACTTGTCTTTTTGTCATTAAAATCTGGGAGCTGATTGTGAGCTGGTGGTTTAAGAGCAAAAAAAACAAATAAAAAAAAATTATGTAGTCCTCTGATTAACTTGGTGAGGATCTCGAAATGAATGCCTCAGTGTGGGGGGATGCTATGAAAAGGACATCAAGGCTCTTTCTTAGGTTGCAATAGTCACTGTTTAAATACCATCCTAAAACTAAATGGAACTGAATGTCTGCTGGGAAGACAAAACTAAACCTCTACTTCAGACACACTGCAATAGACATACATTATACGTATGGTGGTGCAACATTGTACAGTACAGCATAGTTTGCACATACAGGATCATCAGAAGCTTCACCATACCTGCAACCTGAGTACAAAAGTCAATGCATCTTGTATGCAAAGCGACATGTAGATAAGATGGAGTCAGGCTAAGAATGGCCACAATCAGTGCTACTACTTTTAAACATGATGATAATATGTGGCTTTTATATTATATGGCAACCAGTGGCACAGGAAAAACTGCACAAGTAGAGAAAGAAAAATAGTTTCATTTAAAAATCAGCAGATGGTTCAAATATCATGCAGTCAGCAAAGACTTTGGTCCTGAAAAAAGACTAGCTATTCCAACATGATAATTAATTCAGGAAACAAAATTTTGAGCTTTTGGAATGGTCACCTGACTTGAAAATCACTGAAAAGCTGTGGGTGGATCTTGAACATCCTGTGAGACAGCCTTAATATGTCTGCTGAAGTGCTGTGCATGGAAGAGTAGGTGAAAATTAAATAAAGCAAGAACAGAAAGACTCTGAAGCTGTGATATTTGCTAAGGGGGACTTAATAAGTTCTAACTTAGAATACCAAAACTTCTCCACATGTCTTTATTAGCATTCTTTTTTTTTAAGCTTATGAAATAAGAAGTAAAAATTCTGTGACGTTTGAAGCAAAAAATCCTTTTAATGAGTGTTTGCTGCAGGGCTTGTTTTGACTTCTTTTCACTTTAAATAACATCAAAATGTGTCATTTGCTCAGAGGTGCAACAACTGTAAGCATACATTCAGAGTAAGATTTAGAGTAATACCTTAAAGTCTACATTCAGTTCACACTCTCGTACATACTGTATCACTTGGATGGATTCTTGTAGGGGTTGACTCATTCCATCTCAGTCTGAACTGTTACCATGTGACTAACCAGGCAATAAGGCAGGCTGAAATGCATCCCCCAACTCTGACTCATGATTTGATCTGGCTTGCAGTCTCCCTCACCCCGGGCCGGAATTGATAGGTAGCGTTAAGTGCACACCTGGGACCCAGTGCTGGGTCTTTTCGCTTTCTCCCCATTTTCATCCTCCCCATGCCCAGGGCCTCAGACAGATATTAAGCAGGAGTGGTGCACCACACACTTGGCAGCCCGCATAGACTTACTGAGACTGAGCTGCCTGCCACGTTAGGCGTGAATGCCAGTCACCGTCAGGTCCAATGGACAAAACTAGAGCACTCCTGAGACCTTACACAGTCTTACTAGTTAATAAATCCCTTATCCTGGCTAGGACAGACAACACAGGAAGGTGATGATTATCTAGGCCAGAGAGGTAAAAGAGGAGGACACGGAGTCAGGTTACACTGAACAGGCGTGTCACTCTCACAGGGTTTCTACTCTCCCAGATATATAAGACACACTCTACAGGTAAGTTTGACATCTAAGGTCACCTGGAAGGTTAGGTGAAATAACAAGACTAAGGATTTATAGCCGTGCTGACAGCTCTGTGAAACTCTGCTTTGGCACAGTGGTGCTATGAGCAATACAGACTGATCTGAAGTACAATCTTTGCTATCCTCACCACTTTGGCTATACACACTGGACACTCACATGTGAACCTTTGCTATTTAGTACAAAACACCAAGAACTATGAGGCTGATTAAAGTCATTAGTTTGGTGAAAATTTAGTCACAAACAATTGATTTTTTTTTTTTTAAATCTAATGTTATTTCTTTATGGAAAGTTGACCCTAACTAAAGTTTTTGTGATTCGTTCAAAGGTTACCAAACAGAGTGACAAAGATCAGCCTTATAGGGGTCACTAAATTTTACAGCAGAGGTCAGCCAACCACCCAACCAATAAATACTGTGAGATACTGCAGGAAACAATTCCACTCAAAAAATAACGCTACCATAAAGAAAAGCTAAAGTAAGACATTTCTAAGGTCATAGATCGGTCAAAGACCTCTTCATAATGGAAAATAAGGTATTGATGAGGACTTGTAGAAGGCTACTATCATAATTAAGTTCAGGCTCATTTGGACTCTTGTTTATGGCTGTGTAATCATGCAGTGTTGGATTGTGTTTAGGGTGTTTCAGGTAACTGCTAAAGTTACACACCACATTAAGGGGCCATTGAGGACCTGTTCAGTCACCAGTTTGGGATTTGATTACTGCGTTTCATTGGGGTCATCCTGTGGCCATTCCGTTTGATGATTTCTGTATTTGCTGATGTCTTCTTGATGTGTTTCAAAGTCATTAGGCCTGTGTGTCTCTGATAACAAAAATATTGCCCCAGTCACAATGGTCATTAGGGGCTTTTCCTCACACTTCCATTTAGCATGAAGTCTCCTTAAGAGCTATGTGTTTACCCTGTAATGGAGTAGCCTTAACTGACACTGGTCCAAGTACAGAAGCATCCAGTCATCTGTAATTGCCTTCAGGATGTCGGATTATGGATTAATTATGCATCTAATTTGCAGATTATTAACTAACTCATTGCAGCAAGACCAGAAAGGGATTAATTTGCTCTGAGATACACGTAAATATGACAAGCTGAAATCACAAGTCCCAAATTACTTTTCAATAAGACGAAGTATTTGGCAAATAAGTCGTATTTCTTTTACATCAACAGGAGGTTTTCACAGTGTGTTGGCTTGTTAACAGTCTGTTTTAGGGTAAACACGCGCAAGTGATGATGGTACCTCTTAGGAAATCTTATTTGTGCTGAGCAGCAAGAACAGATAGCCAGGGGCATGCAGGCACAAACAGAAACTGTAGTCTGGTCTGGATGCTGTGCTGAAAGGAAATCATCTTTCTTCCTGTTTTATTGAAGGCTCAACATAACAAGTGACAGAATAAACAAGTACCCACTGCAGACCAGAAACAAAAGGTTGTTACAGGTAAATTACGTGTTCCTAGAACATTTCTTTTTAAGTGTTCCACTGCTGACCCTGATGAAATGGCCCAGCAAATTACTGTAGCCCTGTGCCTCATCATGTGAGTCCAAAACACTTTTACAGATACACTAAATTATGATTGTGAGGGAAAAAAAAACCTGTGGCTGAACAAGAGAGATCTGTGAGCACAACAGAGAAAAGCTACAAAAAAGGTCCTTCCGTTTGTTATTGCGTAAAGCCGAGAAGGTTGTCTAAAGTAATCTACCATTGTGAAAGAAATTGGCTTCATTGAGGGTCTCACTACTCAGCCAACCCCCTCAGCGGTCCAGCAGACCGCTCAGAATAACCCTTCTAATAAGTCACTTGGAAGAAAATGTGGGGAGTCAGCTGATTCTTAATCCTCTCTCTTTCTCTGTGCTCACACATCAAGACTCAGACTGATATGTGCAATCACATGAAAGCCCCTCTGCGGTGGGCCTATCATGGTCTAGTAGACCTGCAAGTATTGTTGTGTATGTGACTTGAGACAAAATGAGAGCTGGGCGATGTATTTGTAGTGAAAATCCCTCCTGTCCTGAGTGTAAACAATAGGATGAGAGAACAGCAACTGTTCGTAAATGCTTTCATTCCTCTCACCTGACGCTGATACAATTTACATATTATGTCTATGCAGATGGCATATTAATTCAATTTTGAGACAATTAGATGTAACATGCCTACAAAGAAACGATTCTCATTATAACGACTATACTATGTGATGTGTGAATTGTAATCTGAGGTTTAAGCAAATTGTCCCACAAAATAGTTACGTGATGATGAATTCTTTACGCACATATGTGAGAGCCAACTCTGAAAGAATTAAAGCACTGATGCACATTCCTTACAATGTGTATTAGACAAAATATTCCTTTAAAATACTGAATATGCTGCATGTACTTTCAATTGTACATACAGGTATGAAATTGCAAGAGGAAGCTTGTATAGCCTTTGATCAACTCCATTACATTTTCAGTTCATTTCAGTTTAGTTCACTTTCTTTCAGTGTTATCTGTACTGCCAACGTACAGTACAACGGTCATGTCAGGGCACTTTATGTTGTATGGTAATATTGTATTGATTACTTATAAAATATCACCTGAGCTTCAACAACTTTTTCAAAGACTATTCAGAGGTAGGTGTTCAGGAATTGAGTGAGGAAGAGTGGGTTGAGATGCACCTCCTAATGAATAAAGACAAAAAAAGCCTCAGTCACAGCAACCTTAGAAGTAGCATTGTAGAGATGCATGAAACTGGAAAAGGTTATAAAACCATATCTAAAGATCTGGATCTTGAGCAAATTTAGGATTGCTGCTACTCTAACTATGAGTGGGCGCATTGCAAAGATTGCATGAAGATCATTAAAGAGCGCAAAAACAAGGCACTGTACACAAGTACAAAGGACTAAATAAATGTTCCACAACACTTGCAAAACTCCATCTCAAAGGTGAAGCACAGTGGAGGAAGTGTCGCAGTTTGGTGCGGCTTTGCTGCCTCAGGGCTGGGATGCCATGTGATCAGTAAGGAAATGATGGATTTGAAAAAAAGGAAGAAAAGGTGAATGGTTGAAAAAGAAGGAAATTCAGATTAACCCATTAAGATGCGGTGGCGTCAGAACGGAGTTGCTCAATCAAGAAATCACAGAAATATTGAGGAAACACTTCTGTGTTGAGCAATGAACCAAAATGTTTCATCTTTGTGCAAGCCTCATAATCATCTGATGACAGAAATGGGGAAACAGTAAATATATGATTGAGGTTTTTGCAGCTTAACAGGGTGCAATAGATTACTTAATTCAAGAGTTCATTTAATTTCTGCATCCTGCACGGCCAGTGGCGAGAGCAGGTTCAATAAAGACATGAAAAGTAATTGTTTTCATCTGATTTGGTTTTGCCTGTATTTGTGATTTATGTGAAGACCAGACCACATTTTATGCAGAAATCCTGTTAATGCCAAAGGTTTGAAAAAAACATGTTCTTGCAACTGTATATACATGCTGTTTTCATACTGTTGCCTTTCAGGGGTGAACAAAGAGTCAGAGTGATTCAGATGATTGACATTTCTGTGAACTATTACAGACAGCCACTGTTTCTCTGTCTTAAAATCCTACTCATGCCTGCCAAGGGTTTTATTGGTATTTGAAGGTCCTTTCTTTGTTGCCATAAAAATTGACTCCATTTTTGCTCCAAGATTTGTGTAGTGTATTGTTTATGATTATGTATGATGATGACATCATGTAAATGGCGCCGCATATTTCAGGCAAATATTTTTCTGTGGGGTGAAAGACATCTAATCATTTGTTGGCAAAATGAATAAAGAATGCCCATGTTTGCTGTTTTATTTGGCAGTTTTATTTGACAGTATAATGAAATCGATAATTGTGGTTTCATTTTAAGAGTTTTACAGTGCTGCTTGCCTTTTTTTCAACACCGACTGTCAGTCTGGAAAATGTTTCTTTTTCTTTAAACTTTCCTTTCTTCTTTCAAGTATTTTTCCCAATAGAGCCCATGCCCTATTTAAAACCATAATAATGCAGGATTAATGCAACCAGTCATTCATATAAGCTCAAAGATCTTCACAAAGGATTGTCACCTTCTTTGTGTTCCACCTTTAACAGCAAAGATAAGACATTGTCAAGGTGAAGAAAAGGGATTTTAAGGATTTTTTGCAATGCAAGAGATCAGGCAGTAGCTTAAACCACTGCTCAACAAATCCATGAACCAATACTGACCTTTTCCTCACTACTGTAACAGGAACAGGATTTCCTATATTTGACATTTCTTGGTGAAAACGTCACATTACAGAATGTATCAGAAAGGATGCTTTAGCTGTGAAATGATAACCTAAAAAAAACCACCTAATTCTTTTAAACCTTGGACTATAAACAACCACATGCTTGCACCTTGTGACTAATATCACAGCTGCCTTCACTCAGTAGTCTGAGAACAAATGCACTCTTGCAAATGCACATTGCTGTAAACTGTGTGCATACAAAATATCCCCCATCCAGCCATTAGTTTGTTTTGCTGATAAGAATGTACAAATACTGACTACATTTTTACCTGCACAAACAGAAAATCCATCAGTTCAGCTGTTAATCATTTCAACACCATTCTTTGAACAAATATAACCTTTAGACCATCAGTGATCCTTAAAGCACCTGACCAGTTTCTGCTGTGGAAAACAAGCAGAGCCTAATCTGCTAAAAACAGCTTAGATATTTTGCCAATCTCTTGCAATGACCCCATAAAATTTGCTGTAAAGCACAGAAAGAAAAATACAGAAATATCACTTCAAGAGTGATAGTTAAAAGGTTACATCCACAATAGAACAAAAGTACAAGTGGGAATACCTGCACCAAGAGCAGGCGTTCCCGTTTAATGTTGCACCTTGGTGCGTAAAAATAAAACAAAGCTCTGCGGGGAAATACTTGTCCTTACTTAAGTTTGTATCGCAAGCAACTGTGAGAGTTAGGTTACAGGGTAACTTGTGTTTTGATGCATACTGTCCTGCATCATTTTATTCTGTTTTCACCTGCACGTCTCCAAATAAGAGGGAGGTGGAGTCACGCTGGTACACACGGTCGGCCTCAACCTGTAGACCTGTGTGCGAGGAGGACAGAGCGAGGCAGCCAGGGAGGGGTAGTAACCGACATAATTACAACACAGAGCTGTGAAGTGTCTGTAGACTAACCAAGCCAGAGGGGAGACATATGTTACCTTGACTGTGCCCAGGTACCCTATTCACTACACACTAGATAAATATTTTTTTCTGTGGCGCTGAAAGCGAAGCGCATGTTTAATGGCATTTGGGAAGTCTTCGCTGCGCTCTCCGGGTAGAAGAGGAGACATTACGGCGCGAGTTAGCTAACGTTAGCTCGCTAACAAGGTCAGTTTGTATTTTGGGGTTCCATTGCTCTTTCACAAGTGGCATTAAGAAAAACGCCACCCTGGTCACCTTTACTAAATGGACTCATTTATAGAATTGGCACGAACTCCCGTCTGCTGACAAAACAGGTAAAGAGCTATATTAGTCACGAGCATACTCTCCCGGTGTTAGCTTGTTAGTTAGCCCCGCTCGGTGACTACCTCTTCGGTTCGGTCCTTCGACTTTGGTATTTGAAAGTGAGCTGATTCACGGTAAAGCTGCGTTAGGGAGCGCACTGCCATGCAGCCTAGTATTTGTCGTCTATAAGGATGTGATTAGCGGCGTTATTTCGAGAGAGCCAGGCATCTGTGTGCTGAATGCCTCGGCTGCAGCGGCAGCTCGCTCGCTGCTCCGTTTCGCCTAGAATAGAACAGGTGCATCTCTGCGCTAGCGACGGACGGGCTCGGGATGGCACGCATCGCTGTTACTGGATTATACATTTACCGCAGTTTTAGAGGGTTGTATTGCAGTTAAGGTAGAGTTTATTTGATGCGGGCTGCTAAATGGTTTATCAAGGTTGAACGTCGCAAGCGCGTTGTCATTCACAAAGGCCTCGTCTACAGAGTCCAAAAGAATCGGGGCAAATGAATCGGGGCCCGGTAGCCAATGTTTAGTTACTTAGCTGGCGCTAGCTCTGGGGCAATAACTGGCTAGCAAACTGGCTACCCAAATTACTGTCCCCTCTTAAACATTTAATAAACATGTAATTTCGGTGTTTTATTTAAACGCGCGTAAGAAACAAAACAAAGAAGAACAACAACCCGCAGGATCTGTGATCTGTTTTGTTGCATCTGTTACACTGGTAATTTCCTTTTAGCCTGATTCACTATCGATGCTCATTAAATGTGATTATTCAATTTTGACGTTATAGTAGCTCAGTAGCTTTGCTTTAACCTTTTTTGTGGTTTGTAACGTCACAAACAGCAACAGTCTTAGCTATAAATTAATTCTCACGAAGGAAGAAAATTAATCAATAACATACATCTGAGCAAGGACCAATTTCCAGATTAAAATATACTTGGCTAGTTATTGCTTTTCTATTGAAACTTTACTCCTGCTTTGTGCATTAGAGAGCTCTGAATTCATTAAAAAATACAAAGTGGCCTGACTTCCTGCTCTGGGGTTTGACAGCATACAGTTGTTTTCCTGTAGCGTTAAACGAGTTGCTTGCAGGTCACCACAGCAGGCTACACTTTCACTCAGCCAAAGCCGATTTTGTGTTTTCTCTCCACATTATTTCATTACTTTGTTGAACAGAGTGGAGGGCAACACAAGGGAAACATCCAACTGCAAAGCAAGCTTGTCTTGTGGATATGTTTGTTATTCAGCTCATGCACTATCTAGAGGCTGCTGGATGTGGTACGTCAATTCAATTGGCCCCGAGTGCCACTGTGCATCGGAGCCCTAATTATTTTTGATGGTTTTCAAGTTTTAAATACTGCTGAACTGCAGACTGCATGGATACCACGGCTGTTAAATGGTTTCGTGGCCCCACTAGTGCCGGTCTCAATGTGAAATGGGCAAAAATCACCCACGCTCAGGCCTGTGTCATTGCTGTGTTTATAGTACATAAAAAGGCTCTATCATACAAACTGAGGTTTTGATGTTTTTAAGCATTTATACAGTTTGCATAGGGACATGTTTTGTGGTAGCATATATATTTAGCTCCATAACATGTATCAAACAGAACAATTTGATATAAGTTTTGGGTTAATGCTGGGGATTTGAAACTGCACTTTATGTATTTTAAGGAGCACCATGTAAGTCAGCCCCCATGTTGTTGCAAGGAAAATGACAATAACTATGATGCATAATTATCCTGTTTATGAGCAATGGGAACTGTAATTAAGGCAGGATAGTTTTCTTCTGAATGGGGTGCTTTGATGAAGAACACTTTAGTTCATTTTGATATATTTAATGATTTGAACAGTAGAGAACCAGACTTCATGGGTAATCTCTTTGTAAAACCATGTTTAGCTTGCTGGGCTTCTCGGCAAATGACACATCCTCGTTAGTCCTGAGTATTATTCATCTTAAACACTCTTTATTATGCACACATTTCATTTTAAAAACTGTTTAGTTCATTTGAACAGCACCTCAAATGCACATTGATTTGACTCGTTGAATGTTTCTTAATGAGATGTCGTTTGACTTTTATTTACATTTTCCTACAAACTGAACGTGATTAAAATCTAGGTCACACTCTGGAGAGCTTACTTTGATGCTCAGATGTTGCCTTTTCTTTTTTTCTTTTTTTTTTCTTTTTTTTCCTCCCCTTTTTGTGTGGCAGCAGCCTGAGGTGAGGTGTGGTACTCAGTCTGAATTAAATAAGGCTTATGGGTATAACCTGTTTTTTATGGTAATGTTTGTGTTTTACATTTTGGACACAGATAGATACATGGATAAAGTGGTATCTTTTGTCTTTACATTTAGCTTGCTTGTTGTGGTCTAATGAAGATGTAGCCATTGAGTATATAAGAATGCGTGCTAAAGAGACTGCCTAGTGTTAGGAGTCAGAAGGGAGGTGGGGGAGAGGGACATGGGATTGAAATCCCACTGAACTGACTCTGATAAAAATCCCAGATAAGCAGCATGCTTCAGCCTGTTTTGTGTGTTAGGTGTGGTGTGACTCAGTACTCTTTCTCTAAGTAGGTGGCAAACCTCATATTTGAAGAACAAATCCATTGTCACTTTTTATAAAAAAAACAACAAAAAAATAGTGTTTTAAAGTGCCTTTGTGACTGTGTCTTGTGTATGAAATGTGCTTTCTTTGATACATCTCCCCATCATTACATTATAAGATGTTGGAAGATACAGGATGTGAATTTTTCTTGTGAGTTATCATTTGCCCAGTTGGCAGCCTAGTCATGATTGTCCACATCAGAGCAAGAGACACCAAACAATATACCTGAAATAGATTCTGATCTCTGATTTGCAGCAAAAGTAGAATACAAAATATGTAATATAGTTTTAATTGCTTTGTATGCATTAGGCTACAGCCAGGAAAAATTCCCGCATTTAATAATTGTTGGCTGACTGTATTTTCTCAACACCTGGTGTGGTTGAAAAATGCCTATGAAATAAAGTTGTGTCAGTGTTGGAGACATAACCTCACTGTTTTTGTTGGACTTTGTAGCAGGGGAAAGTTTGTTTTAAGGTGTCCTTTTATTGGTTAGAGCGAAATGAACTGTATATTCTCACTCAAAGAAAAAATTTAAAAAAGGTGTGGTGGTGACTAAAACTCTTGACCTCTCACTCTGAAGCCTGTTTCTTATCTTATCGCGCTGACATTCATCCAACCGCATCCTTAGTTCCTCACATTGGCAGAGTGATGACGTTTGTAACAGTCCACACATGCAAGTTCACCAACCTCAAATGTGACCAAATTTACACGTAGGTAAATGTAATGTCAGGTGTATTTATGTAAGTGATTTGATTAATTATCGGATGTTGTTGTGGGGGGGGGGGGGGGGGGGGGGGGGGGGGGGGGGGGGGGGGGGGGGGGGGCGGGGGGGGGGGGGGGGGGGGGGGG
>JAVDPK010002317.1:2663-18130 GCA_034780415.1 Cichlasoma orientale
AGTAAAGTAAAAATCCTCAAAAATTGTACTTAAGTACAGTACTCAAGTAAATTTACTCCGTTACTGTCCACCACTGGAAATAATCAACCAAACACAGATTTCTTTACTTTTTCTGCCAAGTTTATTTAACACTGAAACCGTTTCTGTGCCATTTGGCACATCATTTCTCTGCTAGCTAACGGTTCAGTGGCCGTATTTCCCAGAGAAGTAAAAATGTTAATGAGTGGGAATTTTTACCTCACAGATGGAGAATGAGAAAGAGAGGACATGCGAGGAAGATGAGAGAATATTTTCTAAGGTAAAACTGCTCAGCCAGTGTTAAAGCTTTAATAATCGAATTCATTTTAGAGCTTTTAAATCAGATATTGGATCGGTACACGACCCGCTACTGATGTCATCTGAATGTTTCATATTCTAAATTTTCTTTGAAAGCAAATTACATGAAAATAATTCCATGTTATTCAAAGTTTGCAGTGTTGGTCACTGCTGGGTTAGGTCCTACATAACAGCAGAGACTCTATAAAAGAGACATAGTACTGATGAATTCAATTCAATGCAATATTATTTATATAGCCCCAAATCAGTCACCTCAAGGCACTTTATATTGTAGGTAAAGACCCAATAATTACAGAGAAAGCCCAACAGTCAAAACGACCCCCTATGAGCAAGCATTTGGTGACAGTGGGAAGGAAAAACTCCCTTTTAACAGGAAGAACCCTCCAGCAGAGCCAGGCTCAGGGAGGGGCAGCCATCTGCCGTGATTGGCTGCGGCTGTGAGGGGAGAGACAGGACAAAAGACATGCTGTGGAAGAGAGCCAGAGATTAATAATAACTAGTGTTTAAATGCACAAAACCCTGTGGAACGCCATAAGAAGACTCCCCATATACATGAACCAGTTGGAGTCTATTTTATGGATGTGATTCAAACCACTGCAGAGCAGTACTTTTAATACCTGCGGCATGCTCTAATCTCTGTAATGAAACATTATGGTCAACAGTATCGAACGCTGCACTGAGGTCTAGCACAGAGATGAGCCCCCTGTCAGAGGCCACAAGATCATTTGTAACCTTATAAGAGAATTTTAGATTGAAAGTCAGCGGTGGAAGCATAACTACGCTTTTAAAATCTTATTTGTGTGCAAAGTCAGCAAACTTTTAGGCGATCTGTATCAGATTTGACTGAATATTTTGTAAACATAGATTTATGTTGCATTGATCTTTAAAATGAAAGATCATTTAGATAATGCTTCAAGATTATTGTGACCATCAGTGGTCAGATGCTTTTCGATATGCCTGCTAAGTCACAGGATGTGCTTCTAGAAGATGTCATCAATTTGAATTTAAGCTTATCATGAAGTAACAGCTGTCAAATTCTTTATACTGATGGAGTTGGAAAGAAGCCATAATAGGAAATATAACTCCCCCCCAGCGCTTCGCTACACCTGAACTAAGGATTTCCCCACCTGCCAAGTCCCACTTTGACCCCTGGTCACACCTGCTGATGACCACTTAATCAAGCGCATTTGATTAGCAGCACTTGGCTGCTACTTTCTGTAATTTTGGCTTAATTTTAAGACCTGCTACGTACTGGACTATTTTTATCATGTCCTAATATGCAGTGTTAATGAGGATGCACTCTCTTTTCACCGTGACAGTAGAAGTAAACTTTTGTAGGTTATACTAGTACAAAAAGATCTGCTTTTGGAATCTGAGAAGAGACGAGGAATTGATGGGAACAAATACCCAAACAAAATGAAACAAAATTAGCAGGAAGAATATTAGAATCCAATAAACAGCAGACCACTGCCAGCCTGAATATGTAATGAGTAGCAGAGCCCCTGAGAGCAGTGCAAAATTATTCAGATAAATGCTCAGTGAGATACAAACAGTATGCTAATGAGATTTCTTTCTTTTTTTTTTTTTTTTACAGTCAATCACATCCAATTAAAGCTCAGGATGAATTTTCGGTAATATTTTCATGCAGTGTTATCCTCGGGTCCATATTTTTACTTTGTTCAGTTCTTCTGGGATGTGTGCAAACAAACACTAAATATGATGCTTTGCTGTAAAGAGATAACTACTCAACAGTATAGCTCTAATACAGTTTATAGTATGCTACAGTATATTGTTTGCTGACTGCAAAGTCGCTGTGATCTTAGTGATCACAGGTGGTAACTCTGCCCTAACCCTATATTTTGGAAAGGGCCAAAACAGGTGTATTTGGAAAACTGTATGAATAGTTTTAGATGTGAGTCAGATGCTAAGGCTCGAGAGAACACTTGAATTAAAACAAAAATGACCTGTTGTAATTGCCTAAGGATAGAGTTAGGGGGTGGTTAGGGTAAGGGTCATCACTGGTGACAACTTAGACTTCAAAGGGTTAGCCTGCAATTATTTAGAAAATGTATTTAAGTTTTTTTTCCTGAAGAAATACCACATATTTCAATATACTCGTATGTGAAATTCGTGGTGTGTGTGTGAGAAAACAAGCTTTGTGATGTGTGATATTTCACCGCTATCTGAATTCTTACAGTCAGAGAAATTTATCAGCCAGATTAAACGTTGTGTACGTTACTACAAATTCCATCACCATGCCAAATTAATGCTGATGAGTCTCAGGGACCATTTGTCCATCATGAGTGCTTTTACTTTTGACCCTGTATGTTGAATTTCCTCATTATATTTTGACTTAAGAGGCACAAATTTAAGTGATCAGCTTTAGGAGATCCACACACAGCAGATGTAGCCTTTCGTGAACTTTAACCTCTAGACCTTAAAGAGAGAATCAGTCAAATTTGAGCATATTTTGCGTTTATTTCAGATGTTGGTAAAATGCTTAAATATAACCACAACACCAGTAAACCTGCATAAACCCTTCACGTTGGCATTGCTGTTACTGTGACTATGAGCATATTAACATGCTAATGTTGCCCTCTGTAGGCTACAGCTGCAGAGAGCTGGCGAGCATTTGTAGTTCTGTCCGACATCATTTTATATATGGCACCTCATCCCCCCCCCCCCTATTTTGTAGTTTTTGTACATGATTAATGAAAATGTGTAAATGATTGTTTCTATTCTTTCTTTTCACGTGTTTCTGTTAAAACCCGCCAGCATAAACCTGATGAGACACTTGATTTTTTGGGGGGGTGATTCCTTTATTTCCATCCCTCACTAAGAAAAAGCAAATGCAGCTGCAGACTGGTGCCAACCTAAAACTCAGAATGACCTCAATGTGTCTCCATTAAGTAACACATGCACACGCCGACACACTGTAGCTCACTGCTATTGCATGTGCACTCCATCTAGAAGGACTAGAAGCAGCACTCTGAAATTATGTTGCTTACTTTGGGAGCGAGTATGAAAGGGTAGCTGGCTCTGTCAGCATGCCTTCCTGTCTGCTCTATTTATGCTGCAGTGCTAGATTGCAGATCTAGAAGCTACATTTTAGAGATTTATATCCTGGGGTTTTCTGTTTCAAAGAGCTGTAATTTTGCGATTTCAAGAACCTGTCGGGAACTGGGCTGCCTCTTTTGATCCACCGTCCATATTTTCATTCAACTTCCAGTTTTAATTCGTTTTTCTTTCCGCGAGGCTCCTTATTCGCTTCTGCCTCCTTTCCTTTTCCTCCTTCCAGCTCCTCTTTCTCTCCCCTCAGTCCCATCTCCCTGTGACAGATGAGTGTGGTCAGAGGTCATGTGTTTGTAATTAGGCGAGTCCTGCCTCAGCGCTTGGCTCTGCTTCCTGTTTCTAATCTACGGGGGAACAGGCTGCAGTTCAGTCAGCCCTGAAAACAGCTGTTAGCCTCAGGCTCAGCCTTCAAAGGCTACAACTTAAATAAAACTGTCTTTAACCTGTCTTCATAGTCTCATAACATTTATCATAACCTTCCCCTCCACCACGCAACTTCCACACATTGATTTCCTTTTGCTTGGCCAGTTGCATAACTGTAGGACTACTGAGAGACAGGAACGCTTCAGAACTGATACTTTGAGTACTGATAACAAGCTCCCATTTCCTGTCCTTTTTAAACGAACTATTTCCAACATCTTCAGGCCTGGTTCCAACTCGCTTTGCTTTGCAGGTGGCTCTTATTACCCAGGCTTAGTCTTTGCGGATTTTTCCAGCCTTTAGTGCTTTATTTTTGTAAGTCTGTCAGCATGAAGAAAGCTGGGCTTTAGCCTTGAGAGAACCGACATCAGCAGGAGAGAAGCAGCTCATTAGTTCATTCTAAGCCTGTCACGATCCTGGGCCGGCCGGTGGCCCAGTGTTTTGACTTCTTTTGGTCAAGTTCTGTTTTTTGGTTGTGTTTGCTAGTTTTTCTTATAGCTTAGATTCTCAGTTTGTTATAGTTTTGAATTTTGCGTTTAGTTATAGTTATTGTATCCCGTCTCTGCGTTCCAGCGTCTGTTTGTCTCTTTGTCTCTTGTGTATTCAGTTCCTCGTGTTGTGGCAAGTGTGCGTTTGTGTCTTGTTTGGGCACTTCCTGTTTTATTTAGACAGTCCCATATTCCCTGTGCTTTGTGTTTGGTTTTGCTTCCTTTGTGTTATTAGTTTCATTTGGTTCACCTGTTGTTCCCTGCTGTCTCCACTCTCCCTAATTTCCTTGTGTGTATTTAAGTCCTCAGTTTTTCTCTGTTCTTTGTTGTTGTCTGTGGTCCCTGCCCGCTGTGTGTGTGAGCGCACACACCTTTCCTGTGTGTCACATTGTGGTTTAATGTCTGACCTTGGTTTGGGGGATTTTGTATTTTGGACATTATCAAAAGAGTTTCAGCAATAAATCTGTTTTTGAGTTGCACATTGTCCTCCTGCATTGGGGTCCAGCCCTGCCTGAGAGTTATGTAGAAACCTATTTTTTTTTTTGGATAGTTATTCAAGAACAAACAAAAGATTGATGAAGAATTTAGCTATATCTAATAAATAGCTCTTTTTACATTTTACAGAAAAAAAAACTGCACTGTTTTTCCTCCAGTGGGGACAGCTGTAATTTTCTGCAACAGGTGGGAGGGGCTCCAGCCGTGACCCGAACCCAGAAGAGTTTTAGAAAATGGATGGATGGAATAAACGCAGTCATTGCTGTAGGAGCTTCAGTGCGTTTGCCAATTTACACTAAATGACCCGGGCCAAATTTAGCTGAAGCCTTTAGCATCAGTTACAACTGCCAAAACACAAAGATCCATCATCTAAATTGCTCACAGGCGTGGAAATCAGAAACCACTGCTGCTTTTCACCCAGAGGTTCTCAGCATCATTTGTTTGTTTTGAACATCTCTCAAGCGACGGGAGACGCGGTACCAGCAAATTCACCCTGAGGTCAGACCGTGGAGTGCTCACCCAAGAGCTCCATCTCTGACCTCAGTCAGCATGTTAAAGTTCATGACAGTACAATCAGAAACGGACTGAACAAGCATCACATTTGACAAAAATCAAACACAGCACATCAGCACAAACACCTCACACCAGCTGTCAGCACGGTGGAGGGGTGATGATTTGGGCTTGTTTTGCAGCCACAGGATCTGAGCTCCTTCCAGTCATCGAGTTGACCATGAACTCCTCTGTATACAGAAGTCTTCTAGAGCCAAATGTGAGGTCATCTCATCTCGCAAACTGGGTCATGCAGCAGGACAATGATCCCAAACACAGTTCTATATTTCAGCATATTGTGTGGACACTGGGATGCTTGTTGGATATCCATGTCTGTCCTGGCATCTTATTGTAACCTTCTTTATTGCACTTGTACTTATTTTTGGGATTGTCATATTAATTTATGTTGCTGTGTAAAACTGTGGTGGTGCAGTGGTTGGCACTGTCCCCCGCAAGAAGGTCCTGGGTTTGAATCTGCTGGCCAGCGAGCACCTTTCTCTTGCATGTCATGTTTCTGCACGGGTTCTCTCTGGGTACTCCGACATCCTCCCGCAGTCCCGAAACATGCACGTTAGGTTAAATAGTGATTCTAAATTGGCAGGAGGTGTGAAAGCGAGTGTGGATTATTGTCTCTCCCTCTGTGTTAGCCCTGTGACAGACTGACGACCTGCCGAGGGCATCCTACTCGCCTCTTACCCCTGTGACAGTTGGGATGGGCTCCAGCTGTGAACCTGAACTGGGTAATCAGTTAATGGATGAACGGATGGATGTGTAGCATGTAAGTTAAGCATTATAACCCCTTCGCTTAAGGGGGAAAAAAGCAGGTTAGTGTGTCGTGATCTTCAGGTAAGATGTGCTTCTAAGAGAGGGGAGTAAAGTTTCATCCCCAGCCCAGACAGGCTAAAGAACGCTGCCAAACGAGAAATGAGAATTTCATTACTGCTCGCTGTGATAGCTGCTGTTTTTCACTCATCGGGGATAATTGGAAGGAAAATTTGTCTCAGTTGGTTGTTCATTGTTTAAGTTTAATGGGATTAGTCGAAACAGCCCGAACTGGACGGTTGTTTTCATGAATCCTGTAAAAGTTCAGTTAATTGGGCTTGTCGCTTTAATCGACTGTGAGAGCATTTATTCCAAGTGCTGTTGTTGTTTTTAATGGGCAACATAGTGAGCCAGATTACACAGTACGTGCGCGCACGTTCCCGCACGGGTTTCTTTCAGGAGTTTTGCCGGTTTTGTCTAATTTATATATTTGCTATTTCTGCCATTTTAACTCTAATGGCGCATTAAATTTCTTTTGATGCGTGGGGTCACTTTTTATTTTGTTTTGACTCATTTATTAGTATGTAAATATTCTATCTCTAACAGCACAACATAGTAGGAAAACCTAAACTATTATACCCCTAAAGCGCTCGTTTTAACTAACAGCTTGCCCGCTGTGCCTGTTGGAACAGCCTCCACTAGTCTGGGCTGATGATCCAGGAAAGATGTCCCGCTTTGTTTCCCATCAGAGTTTTCCGATCGCCACCGAAGGCTTAAAGTGTTTACAGTGCTGCAGTCTGCCTTTCCTCCCTGAGCCTCCCCGAGGACGGCATTACAGCTAATGGGAGATATATGGCCAAACAGATGGAGCTGGCATGCTGTGGACTCATCCGCTGTCTCTCAGAGTTTGAGAAGGATTTTTTGTTTGCTGGTTTGTTTACTTTAGAAATCTCGCCAGTTTTTTTGGGTTAGATCTCAAATAATGTTCCCCTCGCAGGGTTGAGTGGCATAGATGTGAGCCAAGCGCTAATCTGGAGTGTCACTTGCAGAGAATTAGGTGAGGAAAATTTCCTGCAGAAGCGTTAATACAAAAAAGGAATATTATCACATACGGATGGAAAATCCAGCTCTTGATTTTATATAAAATTATGAGTTGTTTTTTCTTTGCTCACTATTACAAACAAGGAGAAACTTGGCTAGTGATGGAAATATTGTTTATATATGTTATATAAACACACACACATACACAGTCCAGCACCAAAGGCATAAGTGGTAAAACATATTAAAGCTATTACAGACAGCTCATTTACAGCTATTTACATAAACTGCTCTGCAGCCTGAAATCTCTAAGAGAACACCACAACTGTCAAATGCATTGCTGCATTCGATAAAGCACCTTATTCATTTTGATGCGCTGGGAAAGCTTTGAATGGTCAGCTCACCTAAATTACAAAGGATGAGAGCAGATATGGAGTATGCTCAGATCCGCTGCGATCCACTTGACAAAACGGCGCGCAGTTCAGTAGCAAAGAAGAACTGTGTTTAATGGCCCCGTCAGACCCAGTGAAATATTTATCCTACTGTTGCCATGAAAAATCATAACTGCTGGTCGTGAAAATGACTTCACCTAAATCATCCCCATCTTTGTTCCCAGTTGCCAGATTAATTTTTGGCTGCTTTGTTTCGACAAACAAACGATGATGACTTCTTTCTGTTTTATTCTGGGATTCTTGGCACGTTTAAACCGTCAGTTTTACTTCTTGTCTCTGTTAGTTTTTCCCTCCTTTGAGATCGCATGCCCCACCCTAATTATTCCTAGTGCTCTGTGTCTCTTTTGTTAGCGGAAGGGGCATGTTTTTGTAATTTGGATGAACTGACATTTTAATTTGCTTCAGTGACAGATTCTCTCTCGCCGAGAGTCGTCACACCATAAATGTTGCATAAAACTGATTGCACAGAATTAAAATTCCTCATTACTGGTATAACGTCTCATTAAAAAGTACCTGAAAGAAGGTGATCGAGAGAAACGGCACAGAAATAAGACAAAAAAATCTTTGTACAATAATGTGTTTCTAGTGCAAAGGAATTATTTTAACTTTTTTTTTTCTAACTGCTGTGCCACCTTTCTCTTTTTTAAATTCTTTCTTTACGTATGAACATTTTGGGATTTAACAAAACAGCATTTTCCTCTCTAGGTTGAAAGGAATATTTAATCAGCACCTAACTTGTTTTGTGCGCTAATTAGTTCCTCTTTCTTGGCACAAAGCAGCATCCCTGGGAAAAAGACTTAATAATGTGATCCAGGCAGTCAGTCCATCCTGCCCTCTCTTCACTGGACGCTCGGAGCTACCAGGTACCCGTTGAAGGTGATGTAAACATCCACGTCGTCACTGTAAATGGCGTTCTCCCGCTCCCTTTTGTAGAGCCGGACCCAGACCTCATCATTCAGAGCCAGATCCAGCATGACACTCTGACTCTGCATGATGGACCTCTCGCTAGGCTGAGCGTACAGGATCACCTGCTCCTTGTCGTTGTGCATCAGGTGGAGGTACGTCTCCTTAAAGTTCCAGGTGTGGATGTTGACGTTGAAGAAGTAGATCCCGGGCACGTAGCAGTAGAACTTGCCTTTGAACATGTTGAAGTGCTCGTAGAGGTTGACGAACACTGTGTCGAACACCAGCGCCTGGTAGTAGTCCAGGCTGTGCAGGGACTTGCGACGTCCCACGGAGAAGGAAGAGTGAGGGATCTTGCAGGCGTCTCCAGGCGCGCCTGCTTGGCCTTTGCTGCCTTTAGGGCCCATGGGTCCCCGGTAGCCAGGAGAGCCCTCCAGACCTGGTTTTCCAGGTGTACCTTTGTCTCCTTTGTCTCCTTTATCACCTGAAGGGACAAAATGAAATGCTCTTAATCGACGGTCTAATAAGGAAGTGGTTAGCTTTTGCTAAGTGAGGAATATCTGTTGTTCAGTTCAGATGGAGATTAATGCTCACAGTGCCCATTAATAGCAAAGGCATGTCAAGACCACCGTACTTCATTCCCAGTTGGCTGTACCAGGTGTTTTTTCATGAACACAGAGTGATCTTGCCGTTTAGCAAAGTGCAGCATCTAGTTGGAAAGCAACGCGCAGAATGCCATTAAGCACGAAGGCTTTCACAGTGGCTACAAATCTAGAAACAGTAACAAATTCCAGGAAGCCTTTTCCACCTGACATTTCAAATCCTGCTCATAAATCTAAAGGAGCTCTTTTATTTAAAGTCGTGCTTATTTTGAACTTGAACTCCTCGTGGACTTTAAGACAAAAATGTTCAGGTGGAACACGGAAGGAAGAAAAAAAAAAGTAATTTGTTTCCAGAATCTACTGCCTCGTGAAACTTTATCTAATCGGTTACACAGCCAAAGACCAGCAGGAACTGTAGTAATTTAAATTAAATAAATGTGTTTGTGCCTTTGCTCCTGCTGTTGGGTAATTTGGGGTTCCAGAAGAGACAAATTATAGGAAAAAGCAACATGAGATGTCAGATAAAGGTCCACCATGATCCCGGCTGGGACAACACACCTCTCAGGAACTCTGCTCAAAGGATGAGCATCAGTCTTCTGAAGATTACGTGATGGTGGTGGAGCGCACTGTTAAACATATCGGTTCAAAATCTTCCATAAAAGAACGAATGCTGATCTCGCTTTCCTCACCGTGAGCCGTGTTTCTGTTGCTTCCTTTAATTTCTCTCCTTTTTGGCCTTATTATCTAAACCATTTAATTCATACATTCAGTTAAAAAATGACCTGGATATGTTTTTAGATATTTCATTTGCTCTGTTCTTGTTTATATGAGGCTTCCTTGATGGATTCTGCTCTGCTGCCACCACACGCCAAGCCTTCCTCTGGATTTAAAATTTAAACGCAAAAGCTCTGAAAATGATTAATGGGCTTTCGTGTGTCCTCCTGTTGTCAGTACCGACTGAAATGTCTCTGCTTATGTGAACATTTCGAGGGGTGCTATTATTCCCCAAACACAAAAAAAATGCTTTTGAGCCGATTGAACATTTGCATGTCAAGTGACGCTGCTTATATGTTAGGCCCTGCTAAATGTCATCTCCATATCACTGTGGAGCAGCTGTAAAAGAGACGTGAGCAAGGCAAAGTCTCCTTCGTACACATAAACAGAAGCCAATTTAGGAACTGTGCAGCTTATTGAAATTGGTAGATGAAAAGTTGGTGACCATTTTAGCGAGTTTCACATTCAGCTGACGAATGATATTCTGCAAACTCGGCTCAAATCATCACATGGCAGAAGTCCAATGCATTTAGGCATGCAGACATGGTCAGCATGACCTGCTGAAGTTCAAACTGAGCATCAGAATGAGGAAGAAAGGTGAGTTAAGTGAATGTGGCATGGTTGTTGGTGTCATACAGGCTGGTCTGGAGTATTTCAGAAAATGCTGATCTGCTGGGGTTTTCCCACGCAGCCATCTCTAGAGTTTACAGAGAATGTTCTCTGGGTAATAACGTCTCATTGATGTCAGAGGTCAGAGGAGAATGGCCAGACTGCTTCGAGCTGATAAGAAGGCAACAGTAACTCAAACAACCACTCATTAGAACTGATGTATGCAGAAGAGCATCTATGAATGCGCAACATGTCTAACCTTGCAGCAGCACCACACCGAGTGCTACCCCTGTGAGCTAAGAACAGGAAACTGAGGCTACAATTTTCACGCAGGCTCACCAGAATTGGACGATTGGAAAAATGTTGCCTGGCCTGATGAGTCTCGATTTTTGCTGCAATATTTGGATGGCAGGGTCCGAATCTGGCGTAAACAACACGAAAGGATGGATCCATCCTGCGTTGTATCAACAATTCAGGCTTGCGGTGGTGCAATGCTGTGGGGTGGGGGTGGTGGGTGGGGGGGGTTCTGTTGGCAGCAACTGTGTGATGCTGTCACGCCAATATGGACTAAAATCTCTGAGGAATTTTTCCAGCACCTTGTTGAATCGGTGCCATGAAGAATTAAGGCAGTTCTGTAAGCAAAAGGGGGTCCAACACAGTACTAACAAGGTGTACCTAATGAAGTGGGCAGTGAGTGTACAGTTTTTCTCTTCTCTCTCTCGTAGTCTGTCTCCTGCTCTTCTCTTCTCTTTCCCCTCACCCCCCAGCTGGTTGCACAGATGGCTGCCCCTCCCTGAGCCTGGTTCTGCTGGAGGTTTCTTCCTGTTAAAAGGCAGTTTTTCTTCCCACTGTAGCAAAATTGCCTGCTCATAGGGGGCTGTTAGACTTTTGGGGTTTTCTCCAGAACACTGTAGGGTCTTTACCTTCAAGTGGCTTGAAGCAACTGTTAATAATAAACCTGAACTGAACCTGAATACATATATCCTGTTGGATGATCATGTTGAACATAGCCAGAATTTTAAATAATGAGTTGAGCATCAGTATGAGGCAACAGATTGGGCTCTAAAGTGTTTCAGAGGGTTTATTTCTACTTTTCTGTATCATGTCAGACAGAGTGGATATCCCTAAAATGGTCATCTGAGACTGTGGACACAGAAGCCCCACCCACCTGCTGTTCAGATGTTTGTGAGAGACAACCAGTAAGAAGAAATCTGGCTAAAAAGGAGCTACATAAATTTGTGTAAGACGCCAAGAGGTTGCAGCACGTCCCCGTATAAGATAGATGACTTGAATTATGAATCATGCAAAGTTACTCTACCCTCCTTTGGACTCAAAGAATAAAAATATGAAGTTGGAAATTATCATAATAAAGGCTCATTTTTGCTGCTCCCTTATCACCACAGCAGGTAGCTATGGAAGCTTGAGTTATCTCAAAATTTCGTGTTAATAAATCAAAATTTTGAGTTAGCTCTTTGAATCACGAAGCTCAGTTAAAAAGAGGTCATTTCCTTGTTACCCAGAAGCAGATGACGCCAATTCATGTGCATTCAAACTAGGGTAACGAATGTTAGCTAGCAGTGTATAGTAAACGTGAACAAATTGTCGTCAAGTTTTTGACCTTTAAATGCCTTCTAGTGAATTAGAGCTGCATAAAAGGTATGATGTTGCACTGCGGGACAGCTGATGCCTTCTGCCTCCTACTTCCAGGTAACAAGGAAATGACATACCTTCACGGAGCTTCTTGACTGGCAGAGCTAACTCGAAATTTTGAGTTATAGATGGCATTTTTTTTTAGTGGCGGAAACAAGCTTCCATAGGTAGCTCTGCATGTTTGAGTTGGCAGTTTTATACTGAATACCCTTCCTGACACAACCACGAGGGGATTTGTGTCTCCAGCTGGAATTGAGCTAGCAACCTTTTGCTGACGAAGCAAATGTGCAAACCACTACGCTACAGATTCTTTAAAAAAGAAAATGCTGTTGATATGATAGACTGTGGCGGTTCAAGAGGCTCTGAGGCTCGGTAATAAAAAGAAACCTATAACTATAGCGTTCTATCTAGTTTTCAACTCTAGCTAAAACTGCAGTTATGAGTTAAACACCTCTGGGACAGCTGAACCCCACAGGAAGAAGCCACAGTGCTTCCCTCACTCACCATGACCAACACTTCCTGCAGGGGTAAACACTGCTCATCCTCTCCACAGAACCACAATGACCGCCCAGCTGTGACCAGCGTCCAAACAAAAAGTCCTGAGCAGAGTTACAGCACTTTCCACAAACAGTAGCTTAGCAGCACATCTGGACATGATGACCTACAGTAAGTAGGCAATAATACATTGTTACTGTTTTGTTTCTTTGGAAAAGAAACCACTGATTAAATCTGTTCTATTAGTTCATTTTTTTTTCCATGTTCAACAAAAAATATAAAGGAAAACAAGGGACTGGTTCTAAACCCCGAACATACAGTTTTAGGAAATGGGTTTTAGTTTAATTACTAAGTGTCACCTGATCCTTTTAATAATCTACTACATACAGTGTAACATGTTAAACTGTACTGAATCCAGGACTCCTTGCTCTTCTCGTAGGCACATGCAGCTCTTTACGAGTCTCTCTGTATGTTTGGGATATTACGATCAGATGGTTATGAGTCACTGCATGTCTGGAAAAAAGATTACAGATGGCGTTTCTTTTCCAGACCTGAGGCCTTTAAAGCAGCATACATGGCAGTGTGGACAGAGACCGTAACGGCGGTAACAAATGAAAAGTTAAATGAGAATTGCTGCAATCATAAATTCATCCACTGGGAGAGTCATGTTCACTTTACAAACCTGATTAGCTAATGGTATTGTTAAAGTGCTTTTCTTCACAGCTATACAGCTGGAATGGGGACACTGCTGTCCCATATATCCTGCACATTTCAAGCAACATCTTTTTTCTATTTGCTTTTGATTCACTCGGAATGGATCTAGAGCCCGAAGGTGGACCAAGACCCATCAGTCGAGCAACTCAGAAGACAACCTTGCATCTTAATTTGGGACCTGAGGCTTCTGGTTTCTTTGGAGAAATTTGGCAAGCTAGTCACTGTCAGTCTGAGATTGGCTGACTGACTGTGGGTCACGCTGTTTGAGTAAAACCAATAGCACATGCTAGTGCATGAAAATGTTCACGTGCATTTCTGCAAAGTTGTTTGCTTCTGCAATTAAAATGACCTTTTCTGGGCTGAGCAAATCAGCTATTTTTGATAATGCAGTTAGTTTAAATGTATTTGTTGTGCAGTGCAAAGTTGCTCATATTTTATTTTGGCTCCCCACTGGATCCATGAAATGACAGTTGGACTTTGATGGGGAGAGTTGAGCCGTGGCACACAGACGGTTGGACTGGTTTGCGGGTTGACTGTGGGTCAGAACAGACTTGGCGTGTCCGGTAATCAAAGAACCAACAGATAAAACAACGGAGCGATGACACATCTTTTGGACCGCTCTGGCTGAGTTGGCTGCTTGGCTTATCATATTAAATACACATGTTCTCATAAATCCCTCTCCAGCTCCGACTGTACCGCTCTTGCATTAGGAAATCACACTTTTTAATCCCGCTGATTCTCTTGTCACACTTCTTATTCCTTCTCTTTCCTCCAGGCGTATATATGTGCTAGTATGTGCGCACATACTGATAAAGCGACACAAATGCACAAACACAGGCACTGCTGGCCTTCCTCGCTGCCTGCAGTAACAGTAACGCAAACAAGCTGTCACAGATTTGACTGTGACGGGCCTTATGCTGACCATATGGAACTGAGTCCACCATGTGCAACAATTACAGGTCTTCACGGGTCTACGGTGTTTGCAGGAGGGCAGATTGAGGAGTCCGTTTGGATCAGTTCCAAGTTTAATCTAATCTAGCTGACTCCTTTTCGGGGTCTCTGTGTTAGCAGGACACATTTTGCGGGTCCTTTTTCACCCTTGCTCCTTCGTGTGGCCACAGCAGGGTAAACTAGCCCTGGCTTACTCTGGTTGGTTTGCGGTTAATTAAGTAACCACATATTTATTTAAGTAAATACATGATGTGAGCACAGTTTGCTCAGAAATATTTGACACTAAAAGTGGGTTAAGATAAAGAGCTTCGAGATTAGGTAAGCTCTAAAGTTTCTTACATTTCTGTTAATATTGTACTTTAATTCTTAAGATAAAAAAAGAAAAAAGCATTTTACTACAGAGTAATTGGGGAATAATTAGTAGAAGCTACTGAAATCAAACACTGTAGGACCTTTAAGGTCGACTGAAAGTCTGGGATAGCACAGCGGCTGCCCACTTACTTGGCAATCCAAGCTGGATCCTGGTGAATTATACTGTTGCAAATATTGGTTTTCTCGCTCTAAATAGGCCACTTTGGGTTGGCTCCATTCTGGATAAGTTGTAATTATCTTCGAGTTTACTTCAGAGCAAGTCTGACTGTCCTCAAATCCCTCACAAATCAGGTCACCCATTTTCCTAAGAGCGAACGTATGCCTGTTAGGTTCATGCTTGTGCACTCCAGAATTGGATGTATGGATCATTTTAAAACTCTGAACCCACGCAGACCTCCAATAGCATGTAAACTGGACGTGACAGACAAGCTTATTTAGTATTTACTGACTTTCATTCACGCCTGGCTTGAAAAGCACGTCAGTCTAATATAGAAAAAATATATATTAAACATGATATAAATTTCAGTCACAGGCAGGTGCTGACTAGGCTGCCTACTGTTGGCGTTTTTTATGGAATATGAAATATTTTGAAACTGTGTCAAAAATAATGTGATTTGCCCAATTACCTATCAGAATGTGCAAGACGTCTGTGACATACTTCTGTTAGCACCACCTGGCAGGTATGTGTCTATGTGTGATGCAGACCTACAGTCTGGATGCAGCTCGCTAATCAAGGATGCCAGCTTATAATTTAATACTCTACCCTCTCATCCACAGTGTGGGCG
>JAVDPK010002317.1:29478-40300 GCA_034780415.1 Cichlasoma orientale
CACTCCACCCCGTTCGGCCATTTTTGTAGTTTGATAGCAGCGATACGATTAGCTACCGGCAGAGAAACTTTTTATTCTCAAGTTTATTAAAGATGTCAACAACGGAAGACTTGTCCATCCAGCCTTATATGTTTGAGCCAGAGTCTGACCCAGAGCAGGAGAAGACAACGAAACGCTGCGAGAAAAAAAATGGCGGATTCACAAGATTGGTTAGCCGGAAGTCCATGACCTTGTTTAGCAGTTCCACAGCAAATACTGACACGTAACAGACAAGAAAACGTAATAGGGAATAGAGAAAACTGAACACACTGAAAAATATGACCCCAAAAGAATATAAAGATATCTACACAGCACTGGGAGAGAATAAATTAAAATTTTCTGCACTCCTAGACACTCAAAGCACACAAAAAATGTATTCACGGGCTAAAAAAGTGGATTTTGCATGATATGTCCCCTTTAAATTTTGATAATTATGGCATATAGTTTATGAAAACTATATCCCATAATTAGAATCTTTCCTAAGATTGATTACACCAAATATTTGGTTTGGGCTCCTTTGGCATGAATTACTGCATCAGTGGGGTTAGGGTTACACATGGAGGTGATCAACTTGTAGCACTGCTGAGATATTGTTGAAGCACAGGTTGCAAACACAGGGAGAACATGATCAACAAACCATTTGGTAGTCGTTTTTGCAAATATTTGGTAATAAGTATATAGCAGTATTTGGCAAAGTGTGCTAAATACTAGGACCTTGATTTCCAAATGAAATGCAGAATTTTCTTTCATCTGAAAAAAGTATTTTGAACCACTGACCTACAGTCCAGTTCTTTTTGTCCTTAGAGCAGGTAAGACACTTCTGTTATAAGACTCCACCTCTCTGATTCAGGGGACTTCATATTAGGAAGTGACAGTTGAAGCTCCTTTCCTGAAGACGTCTGTACATGGTGGCTCTTTATTGAAATGACACCAGCTTCAGCCCATTCATCGCAAAACTCCCACAAGTTCTTGAATTAGGTTTTCATGGCAGTCCTCTTAAGGCTGCAGTCATCGCTATCCTTATTGCTTTGTGCACCTTTTTCTACCACACTTTTCCCTTCCAGCCAACTTTCCATTATTATTCTTTGATACAGCACTCTGGGAACAGATAGTCTTTTCAGCCATGACCTTCTGTGGCTTACCCCCCTCATAGAGGGTGTCAGTGATCTTTGTCTTATTTTTTCACGTGGAGGATGGCTGCCCCTCCCTGATCCTGGTTCTGCCTGATGTTTCTTCCTGGTAAAAGGGAGTTTTTCCCTCCCACTTTTGCCAAGTGCTTGCTTTTCTGGAGAAACCCCAACAATCTTTAGGGTCTTTACTTTACAGTAAAAAGCACCTTGAGGCAACTGTTGTGATTTTGAGCTATATAAATAAACCTGAACTGAACTGAACTGAATTTGGAAAACTGTCAAGTCAGCAGTGTTCTCACTGATTGTGGTTGCATATACTGAACTATGCTTTTTCTTACTCAAACTCAAAATGAAACATTCTAATAATCTGACATACTATATTTCTGATTTTCATGTGCTATGCCATAATTAAAACAAAATGAAAAGTGATGTTGCAGAAGTTGGGTTTGTATGATGTGTCCGGCTGCCATGATGACAACATGAAGAGAATTATTTGAGGTAGTGCAACCATGCATAGTCTATAATTTAGCCGATTTTATCATTGTACAGTCTACATACAAGAAACTTAATTTCATTGCACAAAATGATTTGACACGTGTCACAGTATGAGCTGCAGTAAACAGTCAGTCTTTTGGCACCTTCAGCCAGAGGGCCAGTGAACCAACCGCCTTCCAAACTTCAAAGCAAGTATTTTGGTACATATTCCAAACAAAAGAAGCATGTTTGGCAAAGCTGCTCTTCATTTTCATCCAAGTCATTTTTCTTTAAAGATTGGCCCCTCATGTGTTAAAAGTTTATCCTCTCAGTACTCCGTCCATTCATGGGCTTCCAGCTATATTATCTGGTGTACATAATTACTGTTAACAGAGGAGTGCTACATGACTTGGCTGCAGATGTGGTTTTCCATGGAGTCTGTTTAGCTGGTCAGCTTATTGTAAAAAGTGAGTGTGGAGAAAATTGAGAGGATTTACAGTTAGGTTGGAGGTGGGGGCATCTTCAAGTCTTTTTTTAGCACATGTGTTGCCACCTGTAGGCAGAGACGTGTAATAATAGTCACAGAGTTTCAAATAGGTGAATATAAAGACAGATAAATCATCATTGATGAGCTAGTAGTATCATATTGTCAATGAATTAAAAGGGATTATTTGAGGTGATAATTTTATAGGGATTCATGTTTAAGAGCCTTTCAACTCATTTTAGATTTCCTGCTTCCCTTTGTTGGTTCCGTCTCATTGCTGTTCCAGTCAATCAATCAAAGTTAACAAGATGGAGAAAGAAGGTGTGTATTGAGCTGCTGAAGAGCTATTTTATTTTATTTTATTTATTATATTTCAGGAGGGTAAAACAGAGCAAAAAAATAAAAATTTAACAGATTTTAACAGAAATTTCAAATAAACTCCTTGTCTGCTGCACTTGGAGGTTATAATACGCCTCCCAAAAGCTTTCAGAGAACATATTTCTCTATAAAATGAGGTCTGATGAGGTCAAAGGGAACCGCCTCCTGCAGCTCCCCCCCTCACTGTCCCTCCCACCAGACCTCCATGGCTAAAAAGTGATGGTTGCACCTGCAGTTGGCCAAAGTCTCCCATAACAAGATGCTTTTTTCTAAAGCCTACAAAACAAAAAAATGAAAATGAGGAGTCTCTTTTATCTCGCAGACTGCAGACAGTACGCTGAAAGGTTATTTTGCTCAGAGACGCCAAAAAGATTACAGCCAACACCAGCATGAATCAAAGCACACACTAATTCGAAAAGGTGAAACACACCCATACAAACTGGTGCACTTTTCCTTGAAGATCATACTTGGTGTAGCTGTGATCTTTGTGTCGACGTTCAGTGCAAGCATTACAATCCTCTTCACACTGGTGTTTCTCCACTCGACTCCACTCGTCAAAACTATTCACAGTCCAGTTCCTCTGGTCACCCGTATGTGTCTCTCTGACACCTTACCCTTCACATCACTCAATAGCTTTACCAGCTATTTTCTTTTTTTGCATCGAGTTGTATCATTTCCCAGCTCTGCGTGACACCTCGGGTCCACTCAACATGGAAGAAAATTAAACAGATGGTAGAAGAGTTAACCGTGTGTGTGTGTGTGTGTGTGTGTGTGTGTGTGTGTGTGTGTGGATAGTTGAAAGTGATAAAGCTAGGAGCTACCTTTGTTCTTTGTTCTGTTTGTCTCTCCTGCATTTACCTCCCAGTTAGCATCAGTGCAGGCAGTAAGACTTATAATCAAATTGGACCTTTTTGCCCATTACATTAGGTTAATGTTCTTTGCCAAAGCAGGGAGCAGTGTGCTGTTTGAAAACAGTGATAACTGCACATTTACCTGTGCTAAGTGTGTTCCTGGAGATTTATCAAATGTTCTGCCACCTTAAAAGGCTGCTCGCCTTTGATTTCACGGCTTTCTCCGTCCCTTAAAAATACTATTTCACAGCTACAGCTGAGCTCCAGTTAGTGAGTGTAACACTGAGATGATTTACTGCTACAATTGCAGATCTGGGCCCAAATGTTTACACTTCATTCTCTCTGTGTGCGCTTTTGTTTAGATTATGTGTCTCTCTCTAATTTGACTTCCACAGGGTCTCCTGACACTTCAAATGCCTTTGCAGAGAAAAAAATATTTTCAAAAAAGATCAAACCTGCTAAACTTTGTGCAACCCTTTCAGTTCTGCATGCATGAGCATTATCTGTTGCATAATTATTTTTTTTTTAATTTCTATTTCAAATCTTAAGGTATGCTTAAAAAAAGCTTTCTAACCATTATTTGTAGATCCACATAAATACAAGAACAATCTTCTCTTTGTACAAATATCTGCTTTGTGCTTTGTGGTCTGTGCTTCTCATTTCTGTCAGTGCTAATACTTTGAATTACCATTCACTCTCTATATGACAGGTTTTTAACTTAAACAGAGGAGAACAGTGTTTTGTATCCCTCTGTCTCCAAAACCTCTATATTGATAGCTCAGACACATAAACCTTGGAATAATCTTGCTTTAAAACTCTGTTATATCTCTTAAAATGTGCATTTAGATTACAGGAACAAGCTCTGAGCACAAGATGGATAGAGGCTGGGGTCCCACAACAGCCCAGGAGCAGGCTGTGCAGAGATGCCCCTGAGACAATCCAGCACATAACAGCAGGGTGCAAGATACTAGCAGGCAGGGCATACATTGAACGCCATAACAGAGTGGCCGGCATAGTATACAGGAAAATCTGTGCCGAGCATGATCTGGAAGTCCCGAGGTCAAAATGGGATACGACCCAAAGCTGGAATGACAGGGCTAAGATGGACTTCCAGATACAGACGAACAAACTGGTGAGGACTAACCAACCGGACATGGTAGTGGTGGATAAGCAGAAGAAGGCAGCTGCAGTGATAGATGTAGCAATACCGAGTGATAGCGATAGCAAGATCAGGAAGAAGGAACACGACAAGCTAGAGAAATACCAAGGGCTCAGAGAGGAGCTAGAGAGGCTGTGGAAGGTTAAGGTAACAGTGGTCCCTGCGGTCCCCCCCAAACTGGGAGAATGGCTCCAGGAGATTCCAGGAGCATCCAAGATCTCTGTCCAAAAGAGCGCAGGCCTGGGAACAGCTAAGATACTGCGCAGGATGCTTAAACTCCCAGGCCTCTGGTAGAGGACCTGAGCTTGGAGGACAAAGACCACCTGTAGGGCAAGTGGTGATTTTTTTTTAAATATATATAAAAACACTTGGATGGCAGAAAGTACCTCTGATTTAAGTAAGCTACAATGCTATCAGTCAAGTGTTCACTATTTATAAAGTGCTTTGAAAAAGTATTTGCCCCTTTCCTGATTTCTATTTTTTTTGCACATTTGTCACCTGAAAATGTTTCAGATAATCCAACAAATTTTAATATTAGATGAAGATAACCGGAGTGAATAATAAAATGCAGTTTTTAAATGATGATTTCATTTATTAAATCAAAAAAGTTATCCAAACCTACCTGGCCCTCTGTGAAAAAGTAATTTCCAACCTTGTGAAATCATGAATTAACTGTAATTAACCTCAGTTTTTGGAAAACTAGCTAACTTTAATTTCACCAGCCTCACTCGGGCCTGATTACTGACAGACCTGCTGAAATCACTTCAATAGAAGCTGTCTGACAACTTGAAGCAGGCTAAAAGATCTCAAAAAGCAACACATCATGCCACGATCTAAAGAAACAGCTGAGAAACAAAGTCACTGACATCAATCAGTCTGGAAAGGGTTACAAAGCCTTTTCTAAAGTTTTGGGACTCCAGTGAACCACAGTGAGAGCCGTTATCCACACATGGAGAATACTGGGAAAAATGATGAACCTTCCCTGGAGTGACCGGCCTACCAAAATTACTCCACTGACCACCAGGAGGTCACAAAAGAACCCAGAACAGCATCTAAAGAACTGCAGGCCTCACTTGCCTCACTTAAGGTCAGAGTTCATGATTCAACAATAAGAAAGAGACTGGACAAAAATGGCCTCCATGGGAGAAAACCACTGCTGACCAACAAGAACACAAAGACTCATCTCACATTTGCCAAAGAACATCTTCAAAACCCCCAAGACTTTTGGGAAAATATTTTTTGGACTGATGAGGAACGTTTGAGTCCCGTTACATCTGCATAAAACGAACACAACATTTCATAAAGAGAACATCAGATGGTCTGGCATGACCTTAGACAGGCCGTTCATGCTGGAAATTCCTCCACAGTGATGTGAAAGACTCATTGCCAGTTATTGCAAACACTTGACTGCAGTTCTTGCTGCCAACGGTGGCAAAACCAGTTATTAGTTTGAGGGGACAGTTACTTTTTCACACAGGACCACGTAAGCTTGTATAGCTTTTTAAACTAAAACATAATTTAAAAACTGCAATAAATAAATAAATGAATAAATAAATAAATGCTTAGTTCCGATCATTTTAGCACTTTTCTATCCAGGCTCCCCAGCGGTGACATTTCACTGGTGTATTCTGTAAATCCCAACTAGATGAGCTATTTAACCATAAGCCTGTAAGAGAGTAACGCCACAGAGTGATATCAGAGCCAACCATTCTAAAACACTGATGTATGTAAAAGAGTATCAGCATTATCGATCACACTAATGAAACAACAAACAACAAAATGTGTTTGCGTTTCTTTTCAAATGAATATGTGCTTATACCAACTCAGTCACGTGCACTGCCTGGTTTCATTCTCATGCTCTCCATTGGAGTTAACTTTAATAGTGGAAAACTTTAATGGGTCTTGTATCAAACTAATCAGAGATATTGCCAAACTTCACTGCTTCTAACACCCCCCCTCGCTCAGCTCTCCCTCCATATCCCAGTCTCTCTACACCCACCATTTTTCTTCTTCTATCTCTTTTTCACTCTAATATCACCCTCACTCTTTCAATCCAATTTTCTCCTCTTCCACCATTCTGTCATCTCCTGTCCTCCTCACTGTCCGCCCCCACTCCCTCACATCACTTAGGTCTTTTCATCTCTCGGTCATGCTGTCTATTTGATTGGAGCTTGCCTTTATGGAATTTCATTCTTTGGCTTTGGGGTCATTTTCTATCTGACTGTTTCATTCCACATATCCTCCTCCTATGGTCCTCATTTCTCATCTTTTTTGATGTAACTTTGAACTGTTTTCCTCACCTCTTTATCATCTCTCAATCACATTTCCTTCCTTTTATAGCTTTTGTGCCCAGTCTACTCTCTCCCTTTAGTCGAGCTGTTCCCTCAACTCATTTATTGTACTTTTGCCTGAATTCTTCAGATGATTCATATTCTTTATTCCATACTGCATACTACTATACCACGATTATAGTCATCATTTCCACAAGATTACTCTATAACACTAGCGAGAGTGAAAACTTTACTTCTAAAACCGTCAATAATTAACAAATCTGGACATTAAAATTCTCTTTTTTTCCACTGTTTGCTACTATTTCAGTCACAAACATTACACCTAAATCACTAAAGTTATTCATCACACTTTATAAATAACCACCGCTGATAAAATCGAGATACATTTGCAAATCTTACAGTATTTTAAACATGGTGAATGTGAATCACAATGTGAGTGTAAGTTGCAGCCCTTGTAAGTAGACATGTTTCTTGATGTCTCACAATCTTTGACAGTTTTGAGAACATGTTCTCCTTCTGCAGATTCTGCACAGTGGAAAAAATGTGAAAATGTGCAGCCCATCTGTTCCAGTACTATATACTGTCTTATTCTGTCTCTCTGTAATGTTTCAGATATGCCACATGTTGCTGTACAATCCTGTATTTCACAGTGTTGCTCTGTGGCAGATAGGTAACTTGTCCCTATAAATTATAGGCCTGCTGTCTTGCTGTCTGTACTGCTGTTTGCAACCCTTTGCAAAGTTAAATAAAAATCTGCGTTATTATCTAGTAATTACACAATAAATGTATTGAGATGTTTAATGATTTACTCACATAAATAATCAAACTAATGCATTACCTCTGAAAAAAGCAAAGAGTAATATGTGGACAGTTGTGAGACATCTAGAAAGATTCCTACCTATAACTGTGCTGCAAAGCACAGTCACACTAGCATTCACCATGTTAAAATACTGTTTGAATGATCATCACAGCGTTAAACAAGTGGAAATTTTGAATGAAGCCGGGTTAATTGGAATATATTGTTATGGCAGCTAAGGCAGACGACTCCTCTGCAGGACTCTGAGGCAAGAGCTATATTTAAGCTTTGGCTTTATTTGTAAGCATACAACAAAGCAGGACTGGTTGGGAGCCAGCAGCACAAAGTAAAAACTGCAAGAACTATAAACTATGGGTTTAACATGAACTATGAACTTAACTATGGACATAAGGCGCGCACAGCAGGAGAGTCAGCGACAACTACGATGATGGTAACAATGACGAGGATGTGACGAGGAACAAGGGAAAACACAGACATATATACACAGAGAGATAATGAGGGAAGTGGAAACATCTGGGGAGAACAGGTGACAGAACACACTGGAAACAAAACCAAACATAAAGCACACAGCACAGCACAGGGCCCGGGATCGTGACAGGTTATTTATAATATTAGTGATTTAGGTGTAATGTTTGTGAAAGGGACATGTGACCGAAATACTAGCTAACAGTGGCAAGAAAATAAGTTTAATGTCCAGATTTGTTAATGACTGATGGTTTTAGAAGTAAAGTTTTCACTCTAGCTAATGTTAGCTTTAACGATCAGACAGATTTGATACCTTTGGCTCTAGAACACTTTGGTATACAGAGGAGTTCATGGTCCACTGACTGAAAGGCGCCGAGGTCCTGTGGCTGCAAACAAGCCCAAATCATTACCCCTCCACCACCGTGCTCGTGCCTGATAGTTGGTATGAGGCGTTTGCGCTCATATGCTGTGTTTTGTCCAGTGTTAATTGTGCTTATCGTTCTCTTTTTCTCTACTGTGTAGCACCATTAGTGTTAGGCTGATGCTGATAAGGTTGATCGGATTCCACCTTATTTGGCTTTGACGAAAAATCAATAAGATCAAAGTAAAATGGATATTTTGTCTCTGTTATTATTATTTCTCCTCACTGCTTGCTCTATATATCAACAGCAACTTGCTTTTTGTATGACCTAGATTAAACCTATTTGGATTTTTGGGTCTGATGTTTATATCATAAATGTGATATATTGTACTTGTGCTATCAATGAATGATCAAAAGGGAGCAATGCAATGGAAAATCTTTGAGATCTTGTTTAGGGCTGCAACAGTTCCTCATGTTCGATTACAAAAAATCCTCGACACAAATTTGTTGCTTCGGTGCTTCGTTTAAACTCTGCAGCTCAGATGTCTCCATGTAAGCGGAGTGTTTCACCCACATTAGCAGAATTAAAGTTCTCCATCATCACTGCAACGGATTTCCGCCATTTGGAAAAAACGACCCTTTAACACCGAGTGGATCATCACGCGTTTTTCCACGCCTCGACTGCTCTCTACACCCATGTGTGTGTGTGTGCGTGTGTGTGCGTGTGATGTGCATGCTGGGCTGAGAATTTCAGCTGTTAGTTATGATTGCTATCAAAAAGGTATTTCTTATTCGATTACTTGATTAACTGATGTAATACTCGATAGAATACTGAATTACTAAAATAATTGATAGTTGCAGCCCTAATCCTGTTCTTCTCTGTGTCAAGCTGACCTTTTATTGTATTGAAGGCTACATATTGTCTTATTTTGTCTCCATGTAATGTAACTAACTGAGGCCTGTAGTCTGACATGTAGATCCTGTTTGTTTTTTTTGTTTGTTTGTTTTGCTTTGTTTTGTTTTGCAGTTTCTCTGAGTGCTGTGTGGTCTGAACTGATATTACTGGGACTGAAACTGAGTCGTGCAGCAGGACAATCTGAAAATCACAAACCTAGAACAGCATGACTGAAAAAGAAAATTAAGGTGTTGCAATAGCCCGGTCAAAGCCTAGACCTCATCCCAGTTGAAATGCTGTGAAAAATGCCATGCATTAACAGATTCCCACAAACCTCAATGAACTGAAGCAGCGTTGTAAAGAACAGTGAGTCAAAATTGCTCCATAACGATGTGAGAGACAAAGTCAAGTTATTGCTGCTAAAGGTGAGTCTACAAGCAACTGAATCATAGGGTGTCGTTTTTTGTAAGACTATACAGAGTCCTGTGAAAATGTTCCTTTTCACATGAAAGCTTATAAAATTGCTGCTGTAATTTTCCAAGAGCCCACCTTTTTTAAAAAAGAAAAAAAGAAAAAAAGAAAAACCCTAAATGAAATTAGTAACAGCCAGCAGCACAGAAAGCTGTTGGCATCCCAGCTGGAAAACAAGACAGGTCTGATCCCAATTAAGCTGAATGTATATAAACATGCCACATCCTGACACAGCAGCCTCCTTCAAAGTCAGAATGTCAGGGCTGTAACACGTCATAATAGCTTGATTAAGAAGATTCACTCAGAGGACCTCCGAATGGTTCCTAGAAATGCAGGCTTATGTTAAATTCCTAGGACTGCTTGCTAGTGTTGCATAATAAAGCACCACGCCACCCTTTCATCAAAGGTAACTTTTGGCTTCAAAAACACCCATCGTGACGGCAGCCAATACGTTAATGTCGGAGCTTCAAAATGCAAAGTCCAAAACTAACAGGTGACGTCACAGTCACTGCATCTGTTACTGAAAATGGATATCCTAACACTTTTTTTTTTAGCATATCCAATGAATCTTAAAAGTTGGACTGGGCGTCTGAGGCGTTTAGATTATAAATTGTTTCACCATTTGTCTCTGATGAGGAACTGCAGCTTTCTTTAACTTGCTTAAAGCTAGGCCTGGCCTGCTCGCAACATCTCCAGGTAGCTTTTGTTTCTCTGTCTCTCTCACCTCCTCCTGCTCTCCCCGGTGCCTTGGCTGACTGATCATAATGGGGCCCAGAGCCGTGAGCACTCGACACACCTGTTTCTCATCTTCCCAGTTCGCTGCACTACTTAAGCATCAGCTTTTCCCCTCCACGTTTGCCATTGTTTCAGCTGTCAAAGTGCCAACCTCAGGCTTCTTGGGGTTTAGTCTCTTTCAAAATGTGTATTAGTGTACTTACCTTTCGACTCGTCTGCTTTCCCCAGGAACCTTCTGGTGTGTGTGTGTGTGTGTGTGTGTGTGTGTGTGT
>JAVDPK010002318.1:7562-29754 GCA_034780415.1 Cichlasoma orientale
GACACAGCACACAGGGAACACAGGACTGTCAAAATAAAACAGGAAACACCTAACAGGGTGCACGCAGACTTGACACAGGGGCTGGCACAGAGGAACACTAACAGGGACCGAGGCACAGGGAAATAGATGCAGGGGAGACAGGAACACAGGGAACCAGAAAAACAAAACCCAGAGAACAAAGAACTAAACACAAAAGGAAATCACTTAAACAAAGATGAAACCAAAACATAGCCAAAACACCGGGCCACCAGCCCAGGACCATGACATGCTTTGCAGCCACAGGACCTGGGCATTTTACAGTCATGGAATCGACCACGAACTCCTCTGTATACCAAAGTATTTTAGAGTCAAATGTGAGGCCGTCTGTCTGACAGCTAAAGCTTGTCTGAAATTGGGTCATACAAAAAGACAGTGAGCCCAAGCGCAGCAGCAAATCTACAACAGACTGGTTGAAAACTAAAAGAATTAAGGTGCTGCAATGGCCCAGTCAAAGTCCTGGACTGGGTCATTGCAGACCTCAACCTGACTGAAATGCTGACCTTAAGAGAGCTGTGCATAAACAAATGCCCACAAACGTCAATGAACTGAAACAATGCTGTAAAGAAGAGTCGGCCCAAATTCCTCCGCAACGGTGCGAGAAACCGATAAAGTTATTGCTGCTGAAGATGCTAAAGATGGTTCTACAAGCTATTTAGTCATAGTTTAGTTTTTCACACACTGCTCCTGCATTTTGGCTCAGTTGTAGTTAAATAAATAATGACACTGTGCAATATGTGAAATGTATCAGCCTTCTTATGTAACTCTTAGCAAGAGAGCAAACTTCCCCAAATTTCAAACTCTTAATATTTAACACCTTATGAAGATTGTTGGGCCAGGTAGACTTATTTTCAGTAGCACAAAGTTTTACTGTTGGGTTTAGCAGCTGTAACAATCTAGTCTGATCAAATTTGCTTTTATTTCCATATCTGCTCCACATAACTCTGAGGTGCTGAATCCCTAACTACTGTATAACAGAGAGGCGAGTGAGCCAGTGGCAGGCAGTTGTTCCCAGAATGTGTGTTGCTACAAATATTGTGAAGGGCAACAGCAAAATTTCTCGTATGCTAACATTTTTATAGGAATAACCATCTGCACAGCCTTTCCCAAATGTTAAAATCTATTGTTTTGATTTATTACATGTTTATTTAATTTTCAAACACTGTCATTGTCTCTAAAGAAATATATACATTATAAATTTGAAATGCTTCATCAAAACATCTATGGAGATTTTTTTTTTTCTGTACTCAGTGCTTTTTTCTCAAACAAGGGTTATTTTGTAGAGGTCACATGATCTCTGTCCCCACAGAAAGTGAGGCCTGTTGCAGCAGCAGCGGACATGGCTGATGAATGAGACCCAACATCTAAACTTTCCAGGAAATGCTTATGTAACTTTCGGATCACTCACAATTTGATCTGGTCCAGGATATCCATTGATGATTCTCAAGTTTTATGTTGCACACTCTTGAAATATTGGGAACATCAGGAGGTATCTTCTATCCAAGACTCACCTTTTTTTTTTTAGCGATAAGTAGAAACTGCAATGAGCTTTTAATTGCTCAGTTTAAACTCCTTTTGTCTAAAATATCATATAGAAGTAAGCACAAGGGAATGGCTTAAGTGTTGTAGCAGACAGGCATCACTAGTTTTTCAGGATAATAGAAATACTGCAAATTCCACTGTGTCCACAAACTCCCATCTCAAATGCTAACCCTGGACCTGGAGCCTTTCACTGCACTTGAATTTTCATGTCAGATTCTTGGCATTAAGTTGCTCTAAGCTCAGTTTCAAACCCAATGCATTCATCAATAACATCTTATAAGGCCACTGAGCTCTGAAGAACAGTTTTTGTTACAGTGTCACTCTACATCTGTGTGTCAGACGTTCATACATCCTCTATGTTTTCACTTGGCTTGTGAGATGAGGCCGTCGTGTGAAAACAAAGGGCGAAGTCTGCAGAAGTAGCAGATGAGTTTGTGTGTGTACGTGCATGTGTGTTTGGAGCCACTGAGACCCCCTAAGGATCACTGTTGTTTTTGCCTATCCAGATGTTTTTCAGCAGCCACACTCTTCTTTAACCCCCTATTCAGCAAACTTTTAAATCAGCCTGTAAATGAGCTGAAGGACAGGTGTTTACATCTTATGCTCACAGTGTGAAGTAAAAGAGTATAAGAAATGTGAGCGGGAGAGGAAGAGGAGATAGCGGGGATAAACGACAAAACAAATACAATAGTCATCTGTCCAGAAATGTTCCACCCGCCTGCCAGAGGACGTCTCCTGTTCTTTAAAAGAGATTAGCGTGATCCCAGTGCTGGTCATGTGTCAGATTTGTCAGTTGATGTGTGTCATCGTGCGTGGATCGACCACATGTGGAGGAATTTGCTCAAACTCAGAGAACACACGCCTTTTGTATCCTTGCAGACCAACAGGAAAAACTGTATAAATACACTAACTTATCTGATAGGATACTAGGAAAACAAAATGCGAGACCTTCTCTGTTCCCACAAGAGGAGACGAATGAAAGGTATACACACATGTGTTGTTCACGTCAACCGCTTGCTACTTAGCCAGTGTAAATAGAATAAATCTGGGTGCCTGGCAGCTGGTGTCAAAGTGAATGGGACACTGGGGGAGAAAAATCTGATAACATTCTTTGGGGGGGAAAAAGGGAACTCGTGGGCTTATTAGATAAATTAGCTGGCAGCCAGGACTGACCTGTGTTTAGCTGTGGTTGTTCAACTGCTCAAGGCGCAGCAATTAAGAGTGGGTTGTGAACTTTTCACTTTACCCTGTGAAAACAAGGCCGGCTCACACTGTGCCGGTGCCTTGAAAGCTGTGCAGCAGACGGTCAGAAACAGACGATGGTTGCCGGCCATCTGAGAGGTCAGGAGTGAGGAGGCCAAAGGTCAGACTCTATTTGAGACGCTGCTAATGAGTCCATTCAACAAGCATCAACTAATCCACATGTGCTGAACATGCTTCAAACTGATGTCGTTACCGAGATAGTTAACAGGCTACTGGAATATCGCGGTCTACTACTGTGAAGTACAACTCTGTACTCCTCCTCCTCCTCCTGTTTTTGCTTTCTCTGAACGAAATAGAGCCATATAAGGCAAAAATAAAGCCTTTGATCCACGAGTGGATGTAAATTTGCGTGTTTGTACTGTATGTGTGCCTGCGTAACACCACAGCTATAAAACAAAGCTTAGCAAAATCGTATTCTGACACCATGGCTGAATTTATTGCTTATACTTAATAGTGGTCCAGCACTGATTACCTTTTGTTTTTATATTTTCATTTGTTGTGTTTGGATATTTTTTTATTGGTATGATTGGCTATCTATTATTTGTACAATTAGTTTTATTTTGTCGTGTTGCTTTTTCCCTGAGCTAAATGCACATTTCAAATGATTTCGTTATGGCGTTGTGTTGTTATATAAAAGATCTGCTACAAAAGTTGAATTTAAATTTTTGCTGCAGTTGGATTATTTTTGCAAATAGACGGTAATCGTTTTCAAAAGATTTGTCACCTTTGTCGTATCAGCCTTAATTATTATCAGACATAGTATTCCACAAGTGAAAATGGCTGCTATCTAAAGAAGTCTGCAAGTCATGCATTAAACATTGTTTTTAATGATTATATACAGTACTGTGCAATAGTCTTGGGCCGTCCCTCGGCCCAAGACTATTGCACAGTACTGTATGCAGACTGAACCCTGAATTAAAATCCTCTTTGGCATCACACAGCAAGCCACAAACACTGCATGTATGATGCTGCATCTACAATAGCATCATGACTAGCATGTTTATTTTAAAGCTACGTGTTTATACATTCACCAGACACGGAACAACGTTAGCATTCATGTATTGTTTTTGACTGGTACTGGTAAACAGTACCAGTCAAAAGTTTGGACACACTCACCCAATAAATATCAGTGACTGATATTGGTAGAAGTCACCTTATTTGCCGAAATACTGACATCTGTCAGCAGGGCAGATGTTATCATACATCTGGCTGATCCCTTGTAAATCTCAATAGATTTTACAACTCCAATTCACAAAAAAAGTTGGGGTGCTGCGTAAAATGTAGATGTAAGAAAAATTCATTTAATTTTGAATTTGATGGCAACACCTCTCAAAAAAGTTGGGACCAGGCCATATTTTCCACTGTGTAGCATCCCCTCTTCTTTTCACAGCATCTTGTAAACATCTGCGAGCTGACGAGTTCTGGGTCTTCTTTGTTTTGTTTTTTTCATTTTGTGCACCAAATGTTTTCAGCTGGTTGAAGGTCTGGACTGCAGACAGGCCAGTTCAACACTCAGACTCTTCTACTATGAAACCACACTGTTGTTATAAATCTAGTATGCGGTTTAGTATTGTCTTGCTGAAAAACACGTCGTCTGGATGGGAGCACATGTTGTTCTAAAACCTGTATATACATTTCAGCACTGATTGTGTTTTTACAGAGGCGCAAGCTGCCAAATCTGTAGGCACTAATGTACCTCCATACCATCTGTGATGCAGGCTTTAGAACTGAGTGCTGATAACAAATCAGACTTCTCTTTAGTCTAAAGTATCCAGACCAGCGTCCATGTTTTCCAAAAAAAAATTCAAATTTGGATCCATCTGACCACAGGACATTTTTCCACTTTGCCTCAGTCCATTTTAAATGAGCTATTGCTCACAGACGACGGCATTGTTCTTCTTTGCATGATAGAGTTTTAACCTGCATCTGTAGATGGCGCAGTGAGCTGAGTGCCTTGTCTCTTGCACTCAGATTTCTCCAGATTCTTTAAATCTTTTGATGATATCACGTGCTGTAGATGATGAGATATTCAAAGTCTTTGCAATTTTACTTTGAGCAACATTATTCTGAAATTATTCCACAATTTGTAGACACAGTCTTTTGCAGATTGGTGAACCTCTCCCCATCTTTACTTCTGAGAAACTCTGCCTCTCTAAGATGCTCTTTTTATACTCAATTATGTTACTGACCTGCTGCCAGTTCCCCGAAATAGCTGCAAAACATTCCTCCAGCTGTTTCTTTTCAGTACCACTTACTTTTCCAGCCTTTTGTTGATCATGTTGCTGCCATTAAATACAAAATGAGCAAAACTTTTTCTTAAAATGATGCATTTGTTTTATTGTGAATAAAATATGGGTTTATAAGATGTGCAAATCATTGCATTCTGTTTTTATTTACATTTTACGCAGGATCCCAACTTTTTTACAATTGGGGTTACTACTTTAAACTTAGTGCCACTTACACTGTTTCTGTAAGAAAATTGATTAATGCATTAGATGAGGTTCAAATATCTTGGAACATTGCTGAGTTTAATCTAAACTTCAACATAGTTTTACTACCAGTGTTTAAGTATAAACAACAAAGGAGATATGAATGCCACATATAACACATTATATTCTCAGAAGGGAGCTGCTGACATAGTTTACACACCCGCTCTCCACGCCTGCCATCAAGAAGCGGAACACAGCTGCTATCAGACCCAGCCATTAATTAGCATCAGCTCACATCAGCTGCAGTGGCAATGATGATTAACTCTTCTTTGTCTCCTTGTCATTCTATAGTCATCAGGCACAACTGTCATGGTGGACATAGCAGTGATGGGAGAAGCCCATGGACTAATTACAGACCTGCTGGCTGACCCCTCTCTTCCACCCAACACCTGCACCTCACTGCGGGCCGTCAGCAACATGCTCACCACGCAGCTCACTTTCCAGCCGCTGCACCGGCCACGCCCTGCCCCCTTGCATAACCCCAGCGATGCCTACACCTGCTCTGACTCAGAGGAGGGACCCGAGAAAGGAGAGAAGACATCAATCCACAAGGTAACAAGATGAATTTATACAAGGAAATACCGTACTAGGAACCGTAGATGAAAGAGGGGATATTTTTCATCCATGTAAGAAAAGTCAAAAGTGTTAATCAGAAGTAGTCAAGAGGCTGAAAAGAAAATAATTTTATTTGGAAACACTGAAATATTCCTTGGATAGAAATGTAGCCCACCTTATTAAGGCCAAATGATTTATATACCACACAGCACTCCCCACACATGTTAATCTTTTAGCCCATGTTTCAGCTAATGAGTGCTTCCTGCTCTCAGAACTTTTAGCATCAAATGAAGGAGTATTTTTGTAGAGTTGAGTGAAGAAAAATAGAGCGCTTGGAGCACTGTTCTTCCCTTCATAGCCACAGCTGTGTCAACATGACAGATGTGCAGAGCCAGACAGAGTGTGTGTTCATGAATGTGAGTAGAGTAGAACAGGAGAGACAAAAAGGAGGTGAATGTATTTCTCAAAAGGTTTCAAAGAGGGATGAGTGTGTAAACAAAACTGGACCTCCTCCATGGCCATGCAGCTATGCGATGCCTATTTTTGGCCATGTTGGTAACCGGTGTGACGTTGCTTGTCTGACAGGTGTATATTTACATCATCTGAATTTTGGAAAATCCGCTAAGGCAAACTGCACCTGTGGAGTGGCCTGTGAAAGTGTGCTCATTAAGACTTTCCGCCCTGAGAGACAATGTGCCCAGTTCTGCCTGCCCAGGAGGAGAATAACAGGAGGAGTGAAGGTTTTCCAAGCTCATTTTCTGTCCAACACAGGCCATGTTCTCCGTCTCTGTTGCTAAATGGCAACTCCACTGAAACCATGAATGACAGAACACGCAACTACTTTTAAAATGTTGAAACGCCCTCTGTTCCCTTAAAGGTAATAAACACAAGTGACTTTAGAATTAAATGTCAGCAGTGTTGTGTGCGTTTCTGTGCCACGTTTTTTCTTCAGCACTTCGTTGTGTGTGTACCCAGGTCTGGAGTGCATGCATAACTAAAATTAAGGTTATGTCAAGGCTCTAAGGGTAACGTAAGTCAGTGACACTAGTTCATATAAACTAGTGTTGTGTGTGAGTTTGTGTGTGCTAACATTCAGTATATGAAGCCTTTTGTGAATGGGCTCATTCAGGATTCGAAGGCAATCTTTAGTAGGTCACTCTGCAGAGGGCTGAGAAAGAGAGTCTGACATGTTTAGTGCTGCTGTGCCAAACGGCTGCATGGCACAGAATAGATGGAGGCATCGCAAGGGCACAGACCAGTGGGAATCCCAGGGAAGGAAGAATGGAGAGAATAGACGCAGAAAGACTGTGACTGACAGAATAACACAAAAGAGACTTACAGAGAGAATAAGAAGCGGAAAGGCTGGAGCTTATATGATGAAAGGCGTCTGCACAATGCTATACAGAGGTGCAGCTGCCGGCTGATGTCCGATGCAGCGTGTATTCTCTTTGGATCCAGCAAGGAAGAAAAAAGGCTCCAGGTTATCACCACAATCATTTCTTTTAGATTGGCCGAGTGCAGGAAAAACAACAACCTCATCCAGATAATTTATTTGACTGGAGACAAAGCAAACAAGCATTAACTTTATCTTACAGGTGGGATTACTTTCAGAGCTTTTATCTATTGAATACAAAAGCAAATAATCGTGTTTTCTGACTCCTGCAGTCTCTCATTGATTTAGTTTTATTTCGTTTTTATTTTAATAAACAATAAGTGATAAGACGGTTTTCCAGGGCTGTTTAACTGTTTCTGTACTGTGTGTTTGTGCAGCGTCTGAGGCGGAGTCTCCACCCCGGCCTCCTGAGGAGGATCTCTTCCACGTGGACCACCACCACATCTGCCACAGGACTGCCCACGATTGAGCCAGGGCCTGTCCGAAGGGACCGCAGTGCCAGCATCAAACCCTACCATGAAACACTCACGTGCAGGTACCTGAGCTGCAGCTGTTTCACATAAACTTCTTTTATTTTTAGACCCTTAAGTTTGGTCACATTCCTAATTTTGTTCAAAGTTTAGCACATATACCTTATTTTATATACATGAGCGTGGTACAAACACACTAAGGAGGGCTCCTGGCAATGCACATCACTCTGAAGGATATTAGGTTTACCAGCATTATGGCTGTAGTTATACCAAAGCATTCATTGTGAGTGTAAAGCAGTGGCACAGTTCAGAAAAGGATGTGTGTGCAGTGGGAGCCAGAATGGAAATTTGCCCCACAGGCGAACGCATTAACCTGAATAACTAAGACGCACATCAACCCTGAGCACGTTAGTGCTGAAGATAGCACGAGGCTCACGCTACACAGAAGTATCATGGCTCAGAAGATCTGTGTGCCTCTCATATAATTGATAGTGTGTGGCTTTATGGACGTGGTTTGAAGCTTGTTGTGCTTTTTAGAAGAAATATGCTGTAGGATGGAGAAGGCTGCATTTTACATGAGTCTTGATGAGCATTTGTCTGCATATAGTATAGTATTAATACAGATACAGCAAATCTGCTGTGAATCCAGTGCTAGATTTTTTTTTTCCCCAGTACAGTAAGTCACGTTGTTGCATTAAATCTTGTATAAACACAGGATCCTTATGCATTAAAGTTGTTGTGGTTACTAAGTGAATTGTTTAAGCACAATTTACTGTGATCAGTGCAGAGATTGCATTCCTTAGAATTACTTTGTGATTACTGTGACATTATGTTTGGATTATCTTAGAGCAGCACAGGGGAAATTATGTTTGTTTTTTTTTATGAATTTCAAAGGAGTTGAAAATGGAGTCTCAGTGTGAAATCTTTCAGCTGTGCATGTTTGCATCTACTTAAGTAGTTTCCATGCATGCGGTACTTCTGTGATGCAAAAGAAGTGCTCGACAGCACACGTTCCCTGATTTTAAAATATTAACTATGCCACAACCAGAAAGAGTCTATTAGTGTTTCATCTACTGTATTCATATTCTTTCCCATCAAGTTTGTGTCACAGAGACAAACTCTTCTGATGGAGGCTGGCGTTCATCTACAAGTACCAATGCTTCCGGCTGCCCCAGCATTTTAAAGTAGTGTCTCAGTTGCCTGTGGTGGGCTAACCTATGGGGAAAGTTTAGTTTGTGTATATGTAATGCTGCATAAGAACATTAGCCTGATCTCCAATCTGAAACTTGAAACTGCAACTTAATTATTAATAAATAGGAGAACATACGAAAGCTATGTCTGATGTGTGATTCAGAGATACACTGAAAACTGCCAGCATTCATTCAGCAAGCACAGTTTCGGCTGATAATAACCTTTGCATTGTTCATTAGCATTCATTAGCCAGTGTCAAAAATAAAGAACAACAGTAGATGCATCTCTTTCTATGCACTTATTGATTGTATTCTAAAAATTCCCAATTAATACATGAAGATTTGTTCCCACAAATAAAATGCCAGCTTCCAAGTGAAGAGATTTGAATCAGCTCACTTACATACTTACAGTCAGCAAAGTTTCAGGTAAAAACTAACACACTGCTTCTGCAAACTCCCCGAAACCTATTTTAACAATTGTTTGAACTAAATGTTGTAGATGTAAAATGAGGCATAACTCTGCGACTGCATGGCCTATTTCCCTTGCAGATGAATTTAGAAACTAATTTTGTGTGGATAGTTAAAAAAAATATGCTTCCAGAGGAGCTGCAATGCTCTTTTTTTTTTTATAGTAGAAAAAACAATAGCAATCGCAAGGCATCAGTGTTCAATCAGGTGTACGAGATGTGGCTAATGAAGGAGGGTACTCTGTTTTTAGTACGGGATGCCAGCCAGACTTTAGGTGGGTATTCTTAAGTATTTTTGTTTTAAGATTTGTTGCACGATGCTATCAAATGATAATGGTTGTACTGTAAAGCTTAAGCGGTTCCCATAAAAACCATGTGTGTATGTGTTTATGCACCTTGGAGAAAAAGACTAGTCAGCAAGACTGTGTCTTCACCTCGTGGTAAACAAACAGAGTATCGCTTTTAGTTTGTGCTCATTAAACTCATGTTGTTTTTAGATTTATATATTAGGTGCATTATTTCCATGACTTTTATAAACCTCTTCCTTCCTTCCTTCCTTCCTTCCTTCCTTCCTTCCTTCATTCATTCATTCATTCATTACAACAGAGATCCTGAAAGTCATTTTTTGCTGCATAGATATCTACAGTTAGGCCCATAAGTATGTGGACATTGTATTTTGGGACTATGTATAAAAATAGCTGTAATACCTAGTTAATACCTAGTTAATAATAACAGTTAATGCAGCACTTTTGTTAAACTGCTTGAATTAAAGCTGAAAGTCTACATTTCAATCACATCTTGATTGCTTTATTTAAAAGTCCACTGTGAGGGTGTGCAGAGGTGTATATTTTGTAAAAACAATTGTGTCATTGTCCAAATATTTATGGACCTAACTGTAGGTGTTTTGTTTTTCCTGTGCAGAGCCCTGACCACAACTCCATCAAACACTGTTTGTAGGTACTGTATGCTGTTGTCAAATATATATTTAGGTATAAGATACAACTTTACACCTCTTTTTAAAAGCTGTAAAAAAAAATCTATGTTAGAGTTAATCCTTACTGCAATAATCATAAACTATATTAGAAAGGTCTACAGGCTTAAATTTGTTTTGTTTTTTACTGCAAAGCATTCTTTGCACTGCTTTCTTTTGTGTCTTAAGCCCTGCAAAGACCTGTGTGGCCGGCGCCTGTCAGTGTCTTGTTTGGACCTGTTTGCACAATGACAGTGTGATACTTGAACACTGAGCTTCTGTACACAAAGCTCTGTCGCCTGGTCTTATATCTTAGTGGAGCCCAGCAGCAGGCCCCAGCTATGACCACTTATGGTGGACTGAGTGTAAACAAACACCTACAGTAGGCCTCTCCGCAGTCACGAGAACACCACCATTAACTCGCACACTCGCACTCTTAGACATGCTGTCACAACTGCTTCTTCTGGCACAGAAACAATTGAAAAAACATTTTTTTCTAAGTTTAGTTTAAGCAGTGGAGAGGAGTCTCTTCTGAGCAGCACTTCAGTTAAATGTGTTGTAGACATCTACTGTAGCTCTTATCCAGATGCCTAAAATAATCAAACACGGCTGGTAAGACTTCAGTGTTTAGCTGAAAGACACTTATCCAGAGCCCACGCCGTCTGAAAACAGCTCGCTGTTGCTGGGATCAGACCTTTGATGGTCTCTAAGCAAACAGCAACCTGCCAACACATCATCCCCCAAGTAGGCTTTGACACCTAAATCACATGTGTTAGGGAGTAATAAGGAGTGTTTTTGTAATTTATATACTCTAAACTGTATTTGTTAGTGTGTCTGGCCAAGAGCAGAAGCATATGAATTTCTTTTCACATCACACACCCACACACACACACACACCACCACCACCCCCACTACTAATCATTCCTGATACATCCTCACACAGATTGTTGGGAAAGAGGGAAGGAGAGAGAACACATGGAAGGGAGGTTGGGCGAGAATGAACACATGGCTTCAATTGCCTTCTCTCTACTTCATCATCAAATCTGCACAATCTTAATTAGGACATTAGGCTTCTTTTTTTTTCCCCCTCCCTTTTTTTCCATCATGTCAGCCATCAGTGACGTACAGTGTTAAAAAGGAATAACACCAACTTCAAAGCTACAATATCACCTTTTTATCAGATAGGGCCCAATTGAATGCCTTCCATTTCCCTCAGCCCTAGCCACTGTGTTGTTATCTTCCTCACGTCATCTGGCTCGGGAGTAGGTAGATTACTGGAAGCAGAAATAATAGCTGCTGTGTTTATCGTGGCTTTGGCACTGTCCGCCGTGGCTCTGAACCAAAGGTAATCTGTCAACCTGCTGCAAGTAGCTGAGTATAAAATCTGCAGCAGAAAGGTTAGCAGGCAGAGCCCAGTCAGAGCTGTAGGCTGAAACCTACAAGAGGTCCTCAAAAATGAGCAGAGCAGACAGGGTTGCAACTTGTACAGTAGTGTGTTTGCTTGATTAAGGTTCACAGTTGCAAAGTGAATGCCAAGTTACCTTTGTTTCAGATTTTATATGAAAGTTATGTATCAATTAAGACACCAACTTGAACCTTGATGATTAGACTTAGACAGCAAAGAAAAATGAATACACCCAAATTACATTTTCTATTGTCATAATAGTAAAATCACATTCATTTTATTCATTTAAAATGATATTTCTGAAAAGACACAATCAGGTGTACAGAAGACGTTGTATGGCTGGTTGATTGAAATATATTATCAGTCTTTTTTTTAAGCAAAACATTTACTGTTTAATGGATTTTAACATTTCCTCTGTTTTTGTCCTATAATAAATTAATTTTTTGGTCACAGAACAAAAAATTGTAAAAAGTATTTTAGCCTTGGGAAAATTTCTGACCAAGAATGAATTTATGTATTAAGAAAATAATTTACAGACTATTCAATATTGAAAATCATAGTGATTTGCAGCCCTCAAGGTCTTTATTTTTCTAAAAAAAAAAAAAAAATCCACTGGCCTAGACAGCAGTATTTTATGATCGTGTCTAGACACAGCACTTGGTTAAGGTTACAGATCTGCAGATTCTAGCTTTTGTTATATTAGAGAAACTCCCCATAACCTTAAAGGAGTACGGCATTTGAAATGATGTCATCTGGCTAAACTTAACTAAAGTCCCATTTTATCCCCGCAGTATAACCACACTATAGGATGGAGGCTGTTATCTTCACAGAACAAATATGTTTACATTCAGCAGTTATGTTCTTCCAAAAGGCAAATTATATTCTTGCTTTAACAATGTTATTTCTGGCATAGAAAATTTAAATATGTGAAAATACTCTGGTCAGTGTGTGTGCGTGTGTGTGTGTGTGAGAGAGAGAGAGAGAGAGAGAGAGAGAGAGAGAGAGAGAGAGAGAGAGAGAGATAAAAGCCACTTGATACATGATTGGCAGATTCCTCGACTGAAAATGGCCGGCCTCCTTATTTACATTCTGTGCTCAAGGCTCAATGTCAGTAGTGGAGGTTATTCTGCTGCAATAGCAGAATAGGAAAAGTGTCTGCCAGTTCTTCAACTTTCATTAAAAGTAAACCTTTTAAGCCAAGTACTGCTGCCTGCCCAGACCCCCTCCCCCCGCCCCTGACAATAATGTACTAACTGTTCATCCGCCAAACTATCAAACTATTTTATATTCCACACCTGCTAGGCATTAGACACAGTGGTCCAACCTGGCCATACAAACACAACAGAACTCCCTTTGTTGGGGCCTTAGGACCATTATGCTGGGTGGGTACAGCTCAAAAGTGTTCCAGAAACACTTTATCAGAAGGAGATAGACACACTACAGGCCTTTGTGCTCCCTGTGACACCATGCTCTAACGGCAGGCATTTCCTGCTCCGAGTGGGCAGGTTTTACAACATTTAGGGAGAGGTATTTTAATTGGAACCACCTACAGCCTGACAGTGGCCTCAGTGGAGAAACACAGAAAATCTGTTGGGAAAAGTTTGGGAGGCTCCCCGTGGTGTCGCACAGCTTACTGGCCAGTGAAGGCCAGTTCTTTCCATAGAAGATAACATTTGCTGTTTGATTTATGAGCCAGCCGTCAGATGGGAATGTTTTCATCTGAGACCGAGAAGTGAGTTGTTCTTGCGGCTGACATCGGCCTGTCATAAATCTCAAAGAGGGGTGGGCTCAGTTTCCAATGAATCATTTATAACAATGCCAGCGAGTGCTTCAGATTTGTTTGGTTGTTTACTCCAATCGCATTGTGTTAACGTGTGCATCCATTCGATTCATTATTACGTATGTTCTTGAAGCAACTGTACAGCGGCTGTTGTCATGTGGGGGCTGCACAGTTGGAATTTGTCTTCTCTGTGTTTTGTCTGTTAATAGTCATCAAATAATCAAATCAAAGTAATAAACGGTTCATCGTATCATCGTCTGCCCAAAAAGGTGCAGGTCGCTAAGGTGTGATTGTAAACAGGTTTATGTCCACGCAACTTGAGTACATCCACAAACAGTGGTTAAGAATGCACATTTGAGATAAATACATTTTAAAAAATCCTCTTTTATCTAACTAACAATGAATCCCCTCTTTTCTACAGTTGTGGGAGACCATACATCAGACTGAGCCATGGGGAGGGCTCTATAGACAAGGGAGACAGGATACCACGTTCAGGTATGCCCCCAGTCTTTCTAGCTTTCCTCCGAGCAGCATGGAAAGAGTGTTTGTGTTAAGTTTGTTGGCATAAACACTAAATCACTTTTGTTTCTCTCCCTTTGAGACTGTTTGTTTCCATTGCAGTCAGCTGTTATGGGAGATTAATATATGTAGTAAACATGCCCACAAACACCCACAGAAAATCACAAACAAACGACTATCCCGAGTAATCAGCTTTGCCTTAATGTTAAAGCAATACTGAAGAGGAATTTTAAATACCTCTGCAGTATCTCGTACAGTTAGATTCATAATTTGTTGGACGAAGGCACAATGTTTGTGGTTTTTGCCTCTGCACACCAGCACAGAGGTTTGGAAATCAAACAATCACAATGTGACTGAAGTGCAGACTTTCAGCTTTAACTCACAGGGTCTAACAAACATTTTGCAGCCGTTTTTATACACAGTCCGCATTTTCAGAGGCTCAAAGTTCATTGGACAAGCTAACATAATTTTAACTTTATGGATTGTTTTGAATATTTGGATGAAAATCCTTTGCAGTCAGTGACTGCCTGAAGTCTGGAACCCATGGACATCACCACATGCAGCATTTGACTGAATGTGAGCAGAGAGCATAGCAGCAGCCACATCATCAATAAACACTAGCGACCCGATTCCACTGGCAGCCATACTTGCCCATAACACAGCCTCCACCATGTTTGACAGATAATGTGATATGCTTCAGATCATGAACCATTTCTCACTTTCTCCATAGTTTTCTCCTCCCATCATTAATCTTGGTCTCCTGTGGAGTTCTTGTTCTTGAGCGTAACCAGTGGTTTTCACCTCGTTGTAAACCAGTGTTCTGTATTTATGAAGGCGTCTCTTGATTGCTCGATTGCAGACTGTGATAAGTCTCACCGCATCGAGAGTGTTCTCGACTTGGTTAAATGTTATGAAGTTGTTTTTCTTGTTAAATATTATATGAAATGTTATACAGTTTTGAATCATTCATGCTTTATATTAGCTTCCTTTATCATGAAATAAGGGGAAAAGCCTCACCCGGCCTCACCTCCAACTGCTTGTCAGTCAATTAACCCATTTTTTTTGAGTCTCTGAAAATGGGGGTGGTGTGTGTGTGTATGGTTGTACTTCCTTAACAGTTAATACTAAATTTTTGCAAAATTTCTTGAATTAAAACATGAAAGTCTGGATTTAAAAAAAAAAAAAGAGTTCTTCCACAAACAATTATGGACTTTTGGTATATTTTGTATCGTATACAGTATATGCACTGTTACACTGATGGATACTCATAATAATGACCAAAGTTTCAAATAATAAAATCATCGTATGTAACAGTAATATGTAAACAAGGCTTTTGACTGCTCTAAATGCAAAGTCACACGTAGTTTCTTCTGCTTTTTGTGCCGTATGATGACAAAGATCATTAGTATGATCATCTGAGACACACAGCTCAGGCTGCGAGTTTTCACCAGCTAATCTGTTACTGCAGAAATTCAGCACTAAACATGCACACATACAAATTTTTGTAGGAAGAACTCACGCATTACTTTATAAAACATCAGTGCTAACAGATACACTAGCAAGCTATCGAGTCTTAATAAAGGCAGCAGTGACTATCTCTGGGACCTTTATTCGGAGAACTACAACAAACCAGGATTAAAGGAAGTGGATATACCAAAGAATTAAATCCACACGCCCCAAGAAACCTAGTGATATTCATCAGTTTAAGGAGATTAACAGTGGATTTCCCCCTGAGGCCACAGTGTGACATCTCTTTGTTTTTCTTACACTAGCAGAGGACCAAGTGGTTGTGTCATCAGACTATGACAGCACCCACGAAGCCAACCACAGCGACAGCAGTGATGTAGCACATACAGAGGACGGCGCAGAGGAAGGCAAAAACTCATCCCAGAATGTAATCCTCCGTGCACTAATACCTCCTGAGGTAAGGCGGGCCAAATGTGTCTCAGTCACATTAGTACTGCTAATAGAAAATGCAATATTTTCCTTATTGTTTTAACCACTTTTCACCATTTACCACTTGTGCAGGACAAACCAATCTTGGCACCAGAGCCTTTAATAATGGAGGATCTGGAACCTCTGATGAGTCAGCTAAACAATTGGAACTTCCCCATCTTCAGCTTGATGGAGAAGACCAATGGGAAATGTGGACGAATCCTCAGTCAGGTCTGCCAGAGTGTCAACACTATTATTTACCCTTAGCTTTAGGATCCAGACTAATTATTTTATATTTAAAATAATAGTATATTTATATATTTATACCACAACCATTTAATTTTTTTAATTACACTTTTCAGTTTTATGCATTTATCGACCGCTTTCGTTATACTTAAGATACCTGACCCTGGTGATGCTCAAGGGCTCTGACAGTTTGATTTTTGTGTTTCAGGTATCTTACAGGCTCTTTGAGGACACTGGCCTGTTTCAGACCTTTAAGATCCCTGTAAAAGAATTCATGAACTACTTCCATGCCCTCGAGAATGGTTACAGAGACATACCATGTAAGCTTGAGCATCTTATTGCTTTTTTTTTTCACTTTGCTTCAGATTACTTGTTGTAAGGATGAAAAGAGCCACTAGGTGGAAATGTTGAGCAATCTATGCAGCATTAGTCCTTCATGGCTGCGGGCTTCCTTGAAGTTTAATTGAACAGACATTAGCAGCCCAACAGTGCACCCTGGTGGAGAAGATTACACACACTGAGCAGACTTGTTACCTTCTCTGACCCAGATCACAACAGGGTCCATGCCACAGATGTGCTTCATGCAGTCTGGTACCTCACAACGCAGCCTGTGCCTGGCCTGCCCAGCCTCATTACTGACCACGGCTCTGCCAGTGACTCAGGTATGCCCATCGGCGCATGCGTGCGGACAGTTGCGTGTCTCGCAGGTGTGTACAGTATGTTTATCCATCAGTCCATAAAAGTATGTTAAACTTGTCCTTAAGTTGCTACATAAGAACAATATTTGCTCTAAATGTCTTTTTTTTATCTCTACTGTAATTTATTATGATAAAGATTTTCTATATGTAGGCCAGACTTTTTTATTCCGATTTTTTTCACCTCCCTGCAGCCATCTCATTAATGTCAAAGTATCAAACCTGCAGGAGTGTGTGTTCTTATCCTACTCAGAGTTTGTCTTATCTTACTCAGGCTTTTGGCACTCGCATACCAAACACTATTTGAAGTCTAGAACAGCGTGAAATTGCAGGCAGATTAGAGTTCCCTCTTACCCATATTTCCATAACCTCATTTGTATGCCTTACTAGGGCCATCCCTTTGATCCACATATAAGTGGATTTGAACATTTAAGTGTGTGTGTTTCTGCGTGTGTCTGCTCTAGAATGCATATGTGTGTGCGTTTAGGCATGTGCACATGAAGGTACTGTACAGTGTATATGTGTTGCATATATTCTACCGCCCTTCTCTTCAGCCTCTTCACTTTGCCTTCTCCCCTGTGGGTAGACTCCGACAGTGGAATAACACACAGTCATATGGGCTTCCTGGTTTCAAAGACCTACACCGTGTCAGAAGATGGTTATGGCTGCTTGTCGGGCCTCATACCTGCTCTGGAGCTCATGGCCCTTTACGTGGCTGCTGCAATGCACGATTATGATCACCCAGGTCGGACAAACGCTTTCCTCGTGGCCACCAGCGCCCCACAGGTGCTCATGCTATTCAGCCTACAGTGTAGGCAACGGTATTATTATTTGATTTGATTAAATGGAAGTTTGTTTACTTGATTTACTGTTACACATTCTTTTTCTTTTTCATCAGAATAATAATTTGATATGTTTTTGGTCTATTTCACTGCCAACCTGCTTTAAAAAAGCAAATCAACATTGAAGCTAGAATAACTCATTAGCTGTTGACAGGTTACAAGCTAGGTTTTATTGTTTAGTTTGGTTAAACAATATTTTATTAATATATAAATTATAAACTGAAATAATAAAAATCATTATATTAAGTTAATTTCCTAATTATGATGATGATATGATACTGGAAGGTAAATTAATTATCTGACAGTAATAATAATGCAGGCCTCAATTTTCTTGTCAGTCGTGTGTAAGAATTGTGTTTTTTTGTTGTTTTGTTTTGTTTTTGCAGGCGGTGCTCTACAATGACCGCTCGGTTCTGGAAAACCATCACGCTGCAGCAGCTTGGAACCTCTTCTTGTCGCAGCCAGAATACAACTTCCTGGCCAATCTGGACCACGTGGAGTTCAAGCGTTTCCGTTTCCTGGTCATTGAGGCCATACTGGCCACTGATCTGAAGAAACATTTTGACTTCCTAGCTGAGTTCAATGCCAAGGTATTCTAAAACCGTCATTGTTTAATGTTTTACATTAATCTGACAAATTGTAAAAAATCTCTTTAGAGGAACTTTGCTCTTTGAAAACCAGAGCAAACATTGAGTTATGCATACCTGTCTTGGCTCTGGATTCGAGGGTCCGTGTTTCTTCCATTGGGAGTCCTACTACAGTGTTGCTGCTCAATGACCGGACTCTGTCAGTTAACACTAAGGTTGCTGGTTTTCCAGTAAAAGTAAGAGTAAGGTCTCTCAGAGTCCCTGTTCTGCTTTTCCTGGAAGCTAATTAGCTTTCTGTGAAGTAGCCGTCAAGTTTTGCGCTTATTCTCCTCGGTTTCCTCGGCCTCTTTAGATCGGAAGCTCATTAAGCTTAACCGGAAATAATGAATTCATTCAAACAAATTTATATATGGGTGAGTGATGCCTTGTCTGTGTAAGTTAAAACTATGATTAGAAACATTACATTTTTATATAAGGTAGCTTTAATCATAAGAATCTGATTATGCGCCTCCTAAAGTAGGTGTTTGCATAATTACATTAACCATAAATTAATTATTTTTGTTTCATACTCAGTGCAGTCAAGTGGTGCTGTAAACTATTTATTAACATAAACAGAGATCTTTCGACAGCAGGTTATATTTGTTGTATTTACATAACATGTTTGAATATGCTAATGTCAGCATGTCTATCTGTTGATCCCTCAGGTAGGTGATGATCCATCTACAGGTATCGATTGGTCTAACGAGAATGATAGGTTGCTGGTCTGCCAGATGTGCATCAAACTCGCTGACATAAATGGGCCTCTGAAGTTCAAGGAGCTACATCTGCAGTGGACAGAGGGCATTGTCAATGAGTTCTATGAGCAGGTTTGTGATCTTTTATGGGAACTGAGACCTCGTTTGTGCTTGCAAAGCTAAAGCTCAGTCTGCACAGCACAGCCCAGTACAGTAGTCGCAATATTGTTGTGCAACACTAACCATACCAGTGTCAGTGTAATTTTTAAACTATGACCTTTTAGTAATATTCTGGTTGGTTTAATAAAATATGTAAATAACAGATTCAGATTCGATGGGCACAGCAAAAAATTAACATAAATTAGAGTAAAACAGTAGAACGGCGCATTTCTGGCATCGTGCTGTGATTTTTAAATACTCTGATGATGAAATTTACAGCCCTCAGACACCTGCAAACTCACAGGTATTATGCTAATACACATCAGTGTCATAAGCTACCATTACTGTTCAGTTTTTTCCTCTACTTACCCTTTTGTATGTTTTCATCATGTGTTCATTATTGAAAACCTTTTTTTATATATATAATCACTTGTATACTTGTTACCTCTTCAACTGATCTGATATCCATTAAATGCCTGAAGAAGTAGGTTAATGGGAATAAATTCATTGCCTATATTTCAGTAAGGAAAGATTATTTTTGAAGAACTGAACATGATTTATTGCTATACAGAATTCAATCAAGCTGTTTGGCGATTAGACTCCAATGACACATCACAGCAGAACGGAATCCCAGCGGTGATAGGAATTAGGGCAGGACTCCCCGGAGTCTAGACACTGATGGTGGTGAAGATGAAGGTGGAGGCTTGGATGGAGCTCTGAGTGACTCGGTTGAGGCGGAGATGGGGAGGAGGTGGGCTGCACGAATGAGAGTCTGAAAGGGAAAGTGACAGAAGAGCAGTGAGGGTTTAAGTACACAAAGTGGAGGTTGATTGGCGCTAAGAAGGCCGGCAAGAAGATGATTGGACAAGAGCAATGATGTCAGCGTTGAGTTTGACAGCATGAAAAAGTGGAAGTGATGTGAAGAACAGCAGCCGAACGCGCAGGAAAGAGTGATGGGTGATTACTGAACTTACACATACTGTAAGCTTCATTTAGCATACAGTAGCACAATCTTTCCCAATAGTTTCCTATTAAGTTACACTTAAATACCAGCCCATTTACAGGATATCACTTTATCAGAGGCATATTAAAAAACAACATTTCAAATGCTGTTTAATGATAAATTAAACAAATGCATGTATTGTTTGTAAAAACTGGCCGTGAAAGTCAGATTATGAAGGCTTAAGGGAAAGCGCAGCATGCACATCGTGTGTGACGTCTGCCTAGATATGAATGAATAACAGCTATAGCAAGGTTTCCTAGTTGCCTTAGTAACTGACCCCAAGTGTCACACCGTACTCTATACAGCAGAAAGTCTCTGTTACTGCAGAGCGGCAAGATTGCAACACAAAGCACAATGAATCCATTTCATTCGGATCCATTTCAAAGTGTTTACGTGTGTAAATTGTGGCGTGTACGCTCAAATGTGGTCGAACACACTGCGTATCTAGAAGGAGATGATTTTTGCTCTTCTGGCTGTTTTGTTTTTTTTTTTGTTGTTGTTGAGTTGGGATTTCAAGTGTAATCAAAGACTCTGAACCCATGTGAATGAGAGCTGCCCCAGCATCACCACATCCAGCAGCACTAAAACATCAGTGCTGCTAGATATGGTGATGAATGCAACATATAACAACTTATAACAAGCAGGCTGTGTCATCACCTAGTAACGCTAGCCTAGATAAGGGCTTGAGCGTATTCTGCTTGATCCAGAGGCAGTTAGCTGAGATGTGTGCCAAGCGTACATACAAAAATTCACTGCGGGTGGCTTTAGGCTGGGGGCAAAACTAGATTCTGTTTGCTGCTGCAGCACCACAAAAAAAAAGAAAAAAGGCCATAATTACATATGATATTATTACAATGACAGTGAAGGCTAGCTTACATAAGGCCTAGAGCGCGTATGAATAATTTGATTATTCTTTTAAAAAAAAAAAGAAAACTACAAGATACCCTAACTGTCTCCACTGCTCTTGTGTATGGATACAATGTAAAAAAATTAAAATGTAGAAATGTAACTGAAAAGATACATTAATCCTGCCATTGAGTTATGACAGCTCCTCACACAATAGCAACTCTCAGAAGGAGCACTTCCTTTACTCTCTCAATATGTCAGAGGGATTAAATGAAGGATGAATTAAAGGGAGAGAAAAAATCAATCATGCCTGAGATCCAGAAGTCTGTGTGGGAGAAGAAATAAAGAAGAGGGGGGGGGGGACTATGTTTCACTATCAGGTCTACTTCTTTGGGTTTTAAAGCAAAACAGGATGACATTAAGAACACAGTGTTCAGACATTGGCACATCCTCCGCACTACATATGATATAGATTCCACATCAGTCATGTGTATTCTAACCAAAATTCCTAATTTCTTGGAATAAAATGAAATTGCATTTATTCAGTTGATGATAATTTTACATCTCAGTGGCTTATGCTTTATGTAGGGTGATGAGGAGTCCAGCCTTGGCCTTCCTATCAGCCCCTTCATGGATCGAGCAGCCCCGCAGCTGGCCAAACTCCAGGAATCCTTCATCACCCACATCGTTGGACCCCTGTGTAACTCCTATGACTCGGCCAGCCTCATACCTGGACGATGGGTGGAACCCAACCCAGAGGAGAGGGGCTCAGAGATTGGGGAGAATGAGGAGGAGGATGAGGAGGATACTGCAGAGGAAGACACGTCCACCTGCTCTGAAGCATCCCGTAAGTGTTAAAATGTAAATCTGCAAAAGTGATAAAAGCATTTAGATTTTAATATCTGTCTAAAAAAATTCCCATTTGTATAGAATCATTCTTCCTTATCCTGTGCTGTTTGCAACTCTACATTTATGGGGAGCATAATTGGGTCATTCCCAATTATCAACATTTTCCAAAGTGTACAAAGAGTACTCTTTTTCCGTGGGGGGGGGGGGGGGGGGGGGG
>JAVDPK010002318.1:40590-63643 GCA_034780415.1 Cichlasoma orientale
TTTACCCCCCGCCCCCCCCCGTGTGTGTGTTGAGGCAAAACTGTGAATGTTTGAACACCCACTTAAAATTTGAGTTAAGTGTGCGGCGTGTAGGTTGTTAATTACCATGCGAGGTCTAGTGCAGCAGCTCTCAGTGCCCTTTGGACTTTGTATTAAGTCGCTGTGAAAAAATGTCTTAGACAAAGTTTGTGCTTTAGTAAAACGGGTCTGAAAGGAGGTATTGTGCCTCTTTATTGGATTATGAGGCACACTGAGCAATAATTAAAAAGCTGCTTAGTGAACTACTTAGGCAACCACAAGAAACAATTACTGTAAAAGGAATTTGATTTTTTTTTTTTTTGTCCTTGTGCGCTTTCCATTTCTATATAGTAAACCTGCAACAAAGTTCTGAGTTGGTTCTGCTGATGCATGCGTTCTGCACACCTTTGATCTCAACATTAACCATGCTTGTTAATCCCAGATTAGGCTTGTCCTGTATGCATGTGCTCTGTTTCACTTGCAAACGCTGTGAGTATTCCAGTTACAGTTGCTGCAAAATGAGACGCAGGTTTAAATTCTTGTTGGAAGGTGTTTCATTTGTCTAATTATGGTTTACAGTGCTTGAACCATCTGGATCCCAGAGACCATCAGTGCCAGATTTGGCTTCAGTTTTGGGGGGTAATTCCAGTGGTAATTCCAAATCTCATTTTTTTTTAAAAAATTGATATGATTTTTTGACTTTTTTTTTTTATTGAAACTGTACCTTTCCTTGTTAACCAAGGCCATATAAAATAAACCCCTTGATGGTCCGTTCCTATAGAAAAGTGTTCATGATGATAGATTCAAATGCTCTCCCGAGTTTGTTATTTTGCGCAGTGTTTAATACAAGAGCGAGCATATAAAACAGAAATAAAACTTTAGTGGGGATAGTCATATTCGATGAATAGACAAATACAATAAGGAGCCCGTAAAAAGCCTGCTCTAAAAACACTGCTGCAACCATCAGATGACTCAGGAGGCTGAAGGAGTGCTGATCACAAATGTGGATGTAGTCAGCCAGTTGAGCAAATAAGATCTCCTTAATCCAACTCTTTCCCAATGCCTTCAGTACAGGGAGCAGAGCATGGGGACCAGGAGGGTGGCTTGCCCATTACTAGGGCAGAGGTCATTGAAAAAGGTTAAAAGGAAAAAAAAAAAGCCTCCTCAGTGGCAGGGCCCCTGGATGCCCTGGTTTCTTTAAGGCTCTAGGGTTTGTAGAGGTTTTTCTTCTGATTGCCACATGTCTGCAACATCACATAGCAGGGTACTGAAGAGAAGTGTTCACCCATTAGTTGACCCTTGGATTCAGGAGGAACAATGCTGTTTTCATTGTGGCTATGGATCACATTCTCTGGGATATTCAGGAGAGTGTTGGAGTTTGCCCAGCTAGTGAACATGTGCTGTGTGAACTTGGAGAAGTCATGGCTGCATTTCTTGTGGTGTCCTGTAGGGGGTGTGAGTAATGAGCCCATTTATCATGGTAATTTTTTATGTTATGCCATCATCATGTTTTGAAACTTATCTGTATGAACAGAAATCTGAAAACATTTGAATATTTATTTTTAAAACAGTGTATTAATAATATTTATTATAACACATTTAAGACAATATGTTTCCATTAAAATGATATGTGTTGGTTGGCAGCAGTCTCCTCTGCTTTCACTATTTTAATCCCTTACAATGCAGGCTATGGTTACCTCACCTGTTTCCAATTATGTGCCCAAGGATGTGTCCGTGTCCTTGTGGGATTGGCTTCTCTAATCCTCCCTTTGTGACTGACTGTCAGTGTCCACAGGTGGCTGAGCAAAAGGAGGAAGGAGCTCAATACGTTCTCTGGCCCAGAGCATATTGCCAGCTGCCCTTTTATGAAGATGTATCTGCACTGCAAATTCATGTCATACATGCACACGTGCACCCTCAAAGAAATGCATTCACATGCGCGGCTATAGCTTATCTAGAACATCTCCAATGTTCTGTCATAATAAAGGATTAAAAAGACCCCAAGAAAAGAAATGCATTCCCTAAATCTGGTGGTAGTGAGATGTTTGGACTACTATCAAAACCCCCCACAAAAAACAAACAAAAAAACACACATATCCATATCAGAGCCAATCTGCCTGACAGGGTTTTCTTTTTTTTCTTTTTGTGTCTCTGCAGATGTTCCTTGCATCCTTGTCCTTTGCCTACTTTGCCAAGGCTTTATCTGGCAGCTACATGAAGAGCACAATTACACAACTAGAAAGACGATTCGATATCCCCAGCTATCTTATTGGCATCATAGATGGGAGCTTTGAAATAGGTGAGTTTCTCAGTTTCATTCTGTGCATTTGTGTATTTAGTTGCTATTTATGCATGTTTAAGATACTAATGCTGCAGCGAGAGTGCTGAAATGAGGCGTAAAAGTAGAGAGGGATGACAAAGCTTATAGTTAGAGCTAGATCAGGTGACTCTAAACCATGCTATAGGCTCAGGCTGCTGCGGACAACCCATAATGCAGAGTACTCTTCTCTTAGGTCTTTCCCTTATGATGTTAAGTGCTCTGAGACCACTTGTAAACTTATGCTATATAAATAAAATAAAATTTAATTAATGCACGTGAGCCAGGAATCAGGTTATTAATATTCAGGATACCACTGCATACTTGCATCTCCTTTGAGCTTTGAATAGTGCCAGCTAACTCTTGAAGAGTGAAAGATAGTTTGATGGTACAGTACAGGCTTGGAGTAAGAGGTTACATAGTTACTGGACAGACTGGGGTCACCAATAATATGTAATATTCCCTGTATGTGCCTCAGAAAAAAATGGAACTACCCTACACTGGTTTCTCATAGGGTGGAACCACTTTTGTCACTTAGACTTTGCAAAAGCTCAACAAGCAATGACGCACACGTATAACCAATGCTGCATGTAGATCACAATCAGTGCTGATCCAAGATAACACATCGTTTGTGTGATTTAGTTGATGAGAATTTGAATTCAGTGTATAAATCATGGAAAAAAAGACATTATAGACCACTAATGCTGAGCAGCACATGTCACGTTTGATGCCTTTGACTCCTCTCCGTGTCCTTTTCTGACCATCTGAACCCTGTAGGGAATTTGCTGGTAATTGCCTTTGTGAGTTATTTTTGTGCCAAGCTCCACCGTCCCAAGATCATAGCAGTCGGGTGTATTTTGATGTCTTTTGGAACCTTCTTGATCGCCATGCCTCATTTCATCATTGGCCGGTAGGCAAAGTGCAGTGTCTTAATGCATGCATCGCTGTTCACAAATTCCATTCACACATTACTTTGATCTCTGTAGTCTCTGATGTATTTGTGCTTCACATTGTGATTATCTAACAATACTCGATGCTTTCTCCCTTCCCTTGTTTAACAGTCACATTGGTATTTTATACGCAGCTATAAGATCGAAACGTCAATTAGATCTTCAGTGAATTCAACCAGTAACCTCTCTCCGTGTCCAGCAAGCTCCCCTGAATCCTTCAGGGCAGGTGACACACCCTCTATACTGCCCTCTAGAGGTAAGACAAGCAATAGTATGTTGTTTATAACAGTAGATTTAATGCGTGAATATGGTTAAAAATTTTCACCAACTTTTCCTGTGTTGTTATTATTATTAGGGCAACACGCCCATGTTTGACTGCCAGTCGATTCTGACAGTCAAAGTGCTGTTGGACATGAAATGAAATTGATTCAGTGCTTTTATAAGGTGCTGCAGGTGCATAAATGCAAAACATGGGTCATTTTAGACCATTTCAGGGAGGTTTCTAGGCAATGTGATGACATAATGTCTCTTGTAAAAGTCAGCTTTTGTGGATATAAATGAGAGGGCATTGTCATGAAACTAAAATGATAGATAACCTTCAAGGCCCTAAGATAAACCCGTGTGCCAAGTTTAGTTTATCAACTGCAGGAAGGGTTGGTGGACAAACAAACACGCAGACAGAGACTTTGTGTATTGAGATAAATAGACTTATTATGATTATAGAATATTTGTCATTAATGTTTTGTCTGTTTTTTGTTGGTTTAAATTTTAATGTATAGTTTTTAGCCCATCCGGCTGAAGGACTGATGAGCTTAGGCCATAGCCAGGCCTCTGTCTTTCATCCATCAGTTTGTTTGTTCACAGCTCACACGAGTCCTCCTACAGTATTGGTCAATTAATCTTATGACAATCTCACAATGATTGCCTAATGGGACTTCATCCAAACTGTGCTCAAGGTCAAGGCCCCGGTTGCTGTTTTATGGCCAATAACCTGTGAATTGTGATGGATCGTGTGGCCGTTCAAAATGACAAAAATCAAAATAACTCAGCAGGGAATGCTACCAGGAAAACACACTTCTGGGAAAACAGGAATCTCAGGAAACATATTGCAGGGGAGCACACAGCTTAGAGGGATGACACGACAAAGGACCAAGGGAGACTCAGACAATAAATACATAAAGGAATGAGGCTTAGGAAAAGCAGGTGGGAAACACAATGGGGACAAATCAGGGATAACTAGACAAGGGACGTTAAACTCAAACAATAAACTAATAACGAAATCGAACATTAAAATAATAAATAGACATTCAAAATTCTACAAAGTGAAACCTCCGGATTCACGACCTGAGGACTGTGACATCATGAGCTGGGTGAGATACTATGTCATTGACATTCTGGTTGGTCTTTTTAAACTGCAGGCTGTGAGAAAGAGTCCAGTGTTTCAATGTGGATCTATGTCCTGCTGGGAAATGTCCTGCGTGGGATTGGAGAGACTCCAGTCCAGCCTTTGGGAATCTCCTATATTGATGACTATGCACAGTCTGATAATGCTGCTCTCTATATTGGTAATGCACCTTTGACACAGTTGATAGTTTTTGTAGCAATTATTTTTTTTAATCAGACATTTTCTGGAGTGTTATGGAGAAATTATAAAATTTGGTACTACTAAAGATGAGCGAACCTTCTATAGATTTCCATAACAGGAATATTCTTGTTTCATTCTGCTGACATATTTGGGGATATTGGATGTCTTTTAACTTGGTAAACTAAACTTAGCAAAAAAAGTAAGGAAATTTGTGTTTGGGTGATTATTTGTTTTAACAATGCTTCTCGGCAATAAATCTAACACTGTTGGAAAGCCTGTTTATTTCCCTTAAATGAGCAAAATGTATTTGTGGGTTGAGCAGCAGAGTTGAGCATGTGGGTCGCGCCCATGAAAAACTTGGTAAATCTTCTCTGCCAATGCCAAACAGCTTATTCTGCTGTGGGCTCTTGTTCTGAGCTTCTGGTATCCCAGGTGCTGACAATCAGGCTTGTCATGATTGGAGGCAGTCTCACTGCAGAGTGTCTTTGTTGTATACTCAGGTTGTGTCCAGACAATATCAATAATTGGTCCCGTCTTTGGGTACCTGCTGGGGTCGCTGTGTGCCAAGATCTATGTTGACATTGGATATGTGGACATGGGTGAGTAAACTATCATCTAACCATTACTTATATCTAAAAGATGGCTGAAAAAAGAAGAATGTGGGTTTTAGGAACTTTGCTTTTGCTTCACGTCTCAGAACCACATGTTTCATCCACACACCTATGGGATATATCTTTAAGTGCTTTAAGACTTCCCTTGAATTCTTTTACATAACAAATAAATAAATGTGTGGCTTTAGTAAATGTATAATTATGGCCAATGAAACACAGATAAAACAAAATGAATACACTAACAGTGCTGATAGTGTGCTTATCCCTTCACAGAGACTATCACCATTACTCCTAGTGATGCCCGCTGGGTGGGTGCATGGTGGCTGGGCTACCTCATTGCTGGCACCATCACCCTCATGTCTGCCGTTCCTTTCTGGTTCTTGCCAAAATCTCTGCCAGTGCCTGTGGAAAAGCATGATAACAGCTGCACTCCAGAGCAAACCAGGTTTATCAAAGATTCCCCAGTCATGAAGCACAAGTTTAGACCTGAGGAGCCAGCTAATTTACATCTGATGGCCAACGGTAGGATAATAGTCACGGCACGTTTTTCTGAAAGAAAGTTAATTTGTCATTTTCACTGTATTGTTAAACTGATTGTATGCAGTTAATGGAATCTTAATGGATCTAAGACCTGTTGCTATAGTAGATATAGTATTGTCACATTTCTGTCAGAAATACAAAATTATTTTTATGAATTTTATTAGTTCTGGTCTATGTGAACATCTGATCCAATTTTAAATCCAAATGGGCTCGTTATCATTTAAACATCTTTTCACAGAATTTGTGCCCACATTGAAGAATCTCCTTGGAAATCCCGTTTACATCACCTACCTATGTGTGACTATTGTTCAGTTCAACTCTCTCATCGGTATGGTCACATACAAGCCCAAATACATTGAGCAACATTACGGACAGTCAGCATCGAAAGCCAATTTTCTCATGGGTGAGCAAAATATTTTACTAATTTATAATGTTTACCTCATTTGGATTATTTTGTTCATTTATGCTTGTAAGTGAGACCTTTGTAGGGCTAAAAGCTTGCTTAGAACTAGTGCTGCTTGGCTGAAAAGTACCTATTTAAGGATGCAAAGTGATGTGAGCTGGATGGACATCATAAGAGTTTCATGAGCCAGCTTTTGATCAATTTTTTATATTCCAACTCCAACTTCCCTCTTAAGTAAATGCTGCAAATTCAAGATGACAACCTGCTTTACCGCAGTCCTTGGGCATTTTGAAATGACAGGCATTGATTTAAAAAACACATCGGATAATCAGACCAATTAAAATGCGTCCCTGATGCGACTGGAGACGATATAACAATATTGCTCTTTTTGTTCCCATAACCGAGTGGGTGAAGACTGTACTGGATGATGATGCATTCCAGATCCTCTCAACCACCATAACTCATTTTCATCTTTCACAACATGGCTTAAATAAAATATAAATGAGAGCGCTTTGATATACATGAGTGTTCTGACTTTGATCTCTTTTGGCGAGTGATGTTGCCGCCTGATATTGCCTGTTTAAGCTGTTTCTTGATTCTCCATCCGTTTAAGAATATGTTCTATTTTGCGGTTTTTGATAGGCATCATCAACATACCTGCTGTGGCCCTTGGGATGTTCTCTGGAGGGGTTGTGATGAAAAAGTATAAGCTGACTATCATGGGAGCAGCTAAATTTGCCTTTGGGACCTCTCTGCTGGGCTACTTTCTGTCACTCCTTTTCTTTGCCATGGGGTGTGAGAACGCTAAGGTCGCGGGCATCACAGTTTCATATGCCGGGTATGTAATCCCTGTGTACAGTTTTCTTTATGTCCCAGTGGACTAGATAGCCATCAAACTAGGAACGCGGTTTGGAGAAAAAACTGCGGGATCTTTCACTTGTTAGGCAAATGTGTAAACAACCAAACAAAAATGCTGGAATTGCAGATTTGAGATAATATAGTTAGTAGGGTTTTCTTTATGATGTGTTATATTTATCTGTCTCTGTTTGCATAGTAAACTGGGGTTTCTTGTCTGATCAGTGTTTTAAAAGAGTTAATAATAGCGTGCCTTTTTCTTATGTCACGCGCAGAGTGGAAAGCTTATCTTCTCAGGAGCGGTCTCTCTTCTCTGACTGTAATTCGGATTGCTTGTGCACAAGGAGAGAGTGGGATCCAGTGTGTGGCGAGAATGGGATCACCTACGTGTCCCCGTGTTTGGCTGGATGCAACTCATCCACTGGCTTTGGCAAGAACACGGTCAGACACACGCCACTGCCTTCATGAAACTTGCATATTTTTCAGTAAACACAGCATGATATTTAAACTTGCTTCCTGTGTTTCAGTCATCTCACCCAACAGTTGTCTGCAAAATAGAGTAGCATGTGATGTTTCTGTTGTATTCCCATAACTATTTACCAAAAGGACAGGTATTCCTGCTGCGCTGCGGGTCATTTATCATTGATTAACACCTTGTTTTCTTTTCTGTCAGGTGTTCAATAATTGCAAGTGTCTAGCAGTGGCTAATACCCAACCAGGCAATCTGACAGCCACCTTGGGCCAGTGTCCACACAGGGACAGCTGTGATAAAGTCTTTCCATACTTCCTGGCTATGTCTGTCCTCAGTTCCTTCATCATCTCTCTTGGGGGTACACCCGGCTTCATGCTGCTCGTCAGGTCCGTCAACAGCCCACGTTCTACTTTTGCGCCTTAAAGCCGCTTTTTAGCGTCATTCTTTAAGTGTTGCCAGGTTGAAAGTTGAGCCGTGTCTAAAATGCCAGTGTTGTTTCTAAAGGTGCATTAAACCTGAGCTGAAATCCCTCGCTCTTGGAATCCACACCCTGGCCACTCGTACCCTTGGTGAGAACCGCCTTTGGTGTTCTTGGCATAATTTCAGGCTCACAGACATTTCCTTCAAGCTAATATTCAGTATACCATATATTAGTGGGCACAGTTAGAATATTGTTTGGAAATAAATCTGAAGATCACCTTTAAAAAAATGCTAAAAATGTAAAAGGTCTTATATTAAATGAACCCTTTTTTTAACTACCAAATATTTAGCCTAGTTTGGCTAATTATCTGTTTACTAGTATAATTATAAATATCCTGTTATTGTAAGGAAGTCTGACTTTTTTTTTCAGATTGTATATCATGTTGAGGCAAACCCTGACTTGGCTTGTAATATGAAATAATAGGTTACTATATGTGTTTTGCAACAGCTGGAATACCTGCACCTATATACTTTGGAGCCATAATTGATACAACCTGCCTCAAATGGGGATACAAGATGTGTGGAGGAAGAGGAGCTTGCAGAATATATGACACTTCAGCTTACAGGTAATTGCAAGAAGGCTTTATTTGAAAACTTTGCATTCAGTTTCTGTGGGGATTAGCCAGCCTTCAAACCTGTGATTTAGCGACCCTGTAACCAGCTTATGGGCAATAACAAAACTGTTATCGCTGATTTATTTAACCATTTATTTAAAATGCTAAACCCATAGCAGTTCTTAAATATGCACCGGTGCATAAAAAAATGGAAAGTGAAGAAAAATGTTAACACCTGCCAGAGAAAACCAGCGATTCTCAAACTTTTTCTGGTATTAATTTCTTTTTCTTTCTCCCAACTTCACAAACCAAAATGAGTTCATGCCCCACATCTCACTTTTTTTCATCATTAATGATAAAAAAAAAAATTATTCAAGTTGAATTTTACTTAAATAAAAGTCAGAATCAGAAAAGCATCATAGATTTTCCTTTAAGAAATCATATTCATTCGACCTAGTTTCACCTCATATTTTTCAACTTTTTGTTCCTGCTCCACTTGCAGTGGTTCCACAGCCCAACTCTGGGGCCCTTTCCACAATTTTGAAAGCCACCAGACTACACACTGTCAGCACTGAACTGATTATATTAGGCTACAACCGTGTGCAAGGAACTTGCAATCTTCTTACCCTTGAAATGGGACCAGATCTGAGACCATGATGATAAATCGGTATTAAGACAGAGTCAGTCTGCTATCAGTTTGCGATTGAATAGGGTCAAGTTGGCAATTACTCGCAATCTGTTTGTTATAATGTGGTGATTACTGTTATAAATAATTGAAAATCGCAGATCTGTTGCCATCTACATGCACAGAAATTTACATTCACTACTTACAGTTGTGGTCAGAAGTTTACACACACTCATCTTGACCACGGATGTCATGATAATTTTGGGTTTTTATGATTTCTTTAAGCTGTTCTTTTTCCCAGGGTGAAATGATTGTACAGCATACATCTTAGCATAATTTCAGGCTCACAGACATTTCACTTAAGTCTTTTGCTAAGTGGGGCTGAAGGTTCTACGCTGTCTTTTAACTTGACAAGACCAAGGCTTATCAGCCTCTCATTAGTGATCATGATTGACTACAATGGGTAGTTTCTCTTTGCCAGCACAAAAAGCAGCTCTGACAGCTCTCTATAGATTGACCAATACTCAGAACAATGGGAAAGTCCAAGGAACTCAGTGAAGATCTAAGAAGGAAGCTGGGAAGGTCTATGGAGCCATTTCTGCAGATTCCAAGATCATCAGTTCAAACAACTGTACGTAAGCACAAGTTATTTGGATGTGTCACCACTTTGCCAGGGTTTCACATAATAGGAAATTGGTTAGGATGTTCAGGAACAACCCAGGAACCAAAAAAGCTCAAGCCTGCCATGAGCCAGAAACTGCTGGAACACCAGTCTTGAGTCCACAGTGAAGCAACTTTTACATCCCTATGGACTGAGAGGGTGCTGAGCAAGAAAGAAGCTCCTGCTCCAAAATTGACACATTCAAGCTCGACTGAAATATGCAGCTGTCCACATGGAGAGGTTAAATGTGAAAAAACATGGCTACACAAGCCAAAATTTGTGGTGTGTGTTTGTTTACTTGAGTGAGTGAGATAATGTGAATCTCTGTGTCTCTGTCGCAAAATGTATTTATTAATGAGGGTGAAAGCCGCAACAATGCCCCCCAGAAGCCGGAGGCAGATGGAGAAAAACCCAGGAGACCTGGACCATCCGCAGCCCCCCAAGAGCATTGAAGATCCAAAGCCACACATTCTAATGACCGCCGCATGCCCACCCAGAAGGGAAGGGAGAGTGAGCCTCCCCAGCCGAGGGGCAAAAACCCCAGAGAACCAGAGGCAATGGGGAGCCGGCTGCCCCAGAGGCCGGCCCCCCAGCACACACCGGCGGCGGGACCCTGGAGCCCCACGTGCCCGAGAACCAGCCGACACCCAGCAGAAAGTTCTGCACCCAATTCTTGTTTTGTAAAATTACCATGACATTCATGCAGATGATGAGTGTATGTACACTAATAACCACAACTGTGCATTGAGAGAGTTTAGCCAGAACCTCACAGATTGGAAACAGATGTTACTCCAGTGACTGCAAAATGACACAGGCGCTCAGCAACCTTTCTTTTATGGAACCAGAATACAATCAGTTGGTGACCAGTTGAGTCAAGTACTCTATTGCAAAGAAACATATTTCAAACGAGTAGTGCTCGTCTGTACAGACTACCACTCAGACTGGTTACATGTTGGGAGTCTGTCTGCATTTATAAATTGGACAGCAGTTATTTGAAGACCTTTGAAGTCTGTCTGAGAGTGATTGGAGTCGGTCCAAATCGGTCCAAATCAAACCACAGTTGTTTGACTGGTTGCTTCCCACCAGGTGACCTGTGCAATTGCTTTGAGATAGAAAGTAGTCACCCAGGATGATGAGGACCAGCTGGTCACCACAACTGGTTGCTGAATACAAAAAAATTCAATACAATCACTGGGCCATCGGCGATTTAACCTAGTCACAAGGAGGTCGCAGTCATATTTTAACTCTAGAGCCATCAGAGAGATTGTAGTTTTGGACCAAAACTATTTACCTGTAATAAATACAAAGTGCAGTAATTAGACCTTTTCTTTATTGTGATCATTGTCTCTGGTAGAGAGCTGAGGGTGTGGAATTAGAACATATTTAAAATTAACTGAAAGGAAACACTATTTATACAAATTTGAGAGGAAAAAGTCCAACAGTGACTAACCTTAAGGGATTTGTCTTTATTTGACTCTGCCTCAAACCACTGTACAGTAGTTTGTACTCTTAACTGTACTGTTTTTCTTTTGTTTTTGTTTTTTTGTACAGGATAGTGTACTTGGGTCTGACTTTGGGCTTGAGAACAGTCTCCTTCTTTCTTTGTATTTTGGGATTTGCTCTACTCAAAAGACATATTAAGAAAGAGGAGAAAAATATGCTGACCAATGGGAGCGCTGAACTGGAAACACTGAGGAAAGAGGAGAACAGCTCTATACATTGTGAGCAGTTTATACTGGCCTTGGACTGCAATCCCGACAGAGAGACTCGCTTGTGAGCCTCAGCACATCTGCTTTTCTTCTGACTCAGCCCACCAAGCACCTCACCTCACATGTACTGAGGAACACACACTGTGGACATTTTTCATAGCACACAGAGTATATATTTGTAAAGGATTTGCGTAGATGTACGGCATCTGAAATAAGTCATTTTATAAACAAAGTCTGATATTTCTGGAATGTATATGTATTTGTTTTTTTCATGAATGGAAGACTTTCATAGAAAAAAAAGAATGTAATTGTGCTGTATTGTCTGTTCTTCATTTTTTTATGATTAAACTTGATAAAATCAGATTTTGTATTTAACATTTAAGATGCCAATATGATGGTTAAACTCATCTTGTGTTTTGTGTTCATGGCTCTGTTTTCAATTCATGCATACGCTGTTCATTGGTTCTCACACCTGGTTCACAAGTGTTTCTATTTGTGACTGAATAATGGGTCATCGGGTGGATCAAAGCTAGGAGCAGTCCTTTGAAAGGTTATCTCATTTGCACTTCCTGTGCAGATATAACAGGAAGCATTAATTCGGTGAGCTCACTGTGTCTTACAACATCAAATTAAATATCACAAATTATGCTGCTGTTTTTATTTTGATAGCCTATGACAGTGTTTCTCAAACTGTGGGGCACGCCCCACTGGTGGGGCGCTGGGTCATGTCAGGTGGGGTGTGAACAACCTGGGAGAAAAGTCACGTGGAACAAATGTTGAACATTAATTCTCACAGCAGAACAAGGAAATTAGCATGTTGGCAGGTACGTTAGCGACTAACAAATTCTCCACTATCACCATCTTTTGTGATGCCACGTTGTCTGGCCTTGCTTTGCTATCAAGGCGGACCCCCTTGCAGACCTTGCTTTGTGTGGGGACTGAAAAGATTTCATCCAGCTAAGTGGGAAAAAAAAAAGTTTGAGAACAACTGCCCTATGATCGAGCACTTGGCAACAGTGGGAAGGAAAAACTCCCTTTTAACAGGAAGAAACAGAACCAGGCTCAGGAAGGGGCATCTGCTGACTGGCTGGGGGTGAAGGAAGGGAGGCAGGACAAAAGACATGCTGTGGAAGAGAGCCCGAGATTAATAATTAATGATTAAAGTGGTATATACCACATCAGAGTCGGGTATAAACAGAGTTAAATAAAAAATAAATGCTCAATGCATCATGGGAGATTAGGTTTGCCCTCCCCAAGGTCAGTTCAATAAGAGTCTTCTTTTTTAGTTTTAGTTAAAATGTAAGCCTGGTGAGGATCTATGTTTGCTTTTAAAAAATATCAGTCAACAAAAATATATGTTTAAATAAATATAAGATTTTTATTTGTTTATTTTTATTTATTTATTTAGTTAACCTACCAAAAACAACTAATGAAACAGCTTTGCTTTCATTAAATGTTTACAATAAATCGAAACAAAGTGGAGAGACTGGTTGATAGGCAATCACAGATTGTTGTCAAAGCGCCAGCTTTACATATACAGTCATGTAAAAAAGGTTTCTAAGTGCACCCTTACTGAACCCTTGAGTGGAGATATTTGGCCATAATGTATACAGCAACTCAAACCAACTGTCAAGCACGGTGGTGGAGGGGTGATGATTTGGGCTTGTTTTCCAGCCGTAGTACCTGGACACCTTGTAGTCATTGAGTCAACCATGAAGTTCCATGCATACCAAAGTATTCTAGAGTCAGCGCTGCAATGGCCCATTCAAAGTCCAGTCTCCAACCTGCATAAATGAATGCCAGCAAACTTCAATGAACTGAAGCAAAAATAAGATGGGGTCAAAATTATTTCATAATGATATGAGAGACTGATAGTTACAGAAAGCAATTACTTCAAGTTACTGCTTCTAAAGGTGGTTCTATGAGCTACTGAATCATAGGGTGTGATTAGCTTTTCACAGGAATGCATTGGGTGCAGTGAAAAATTTCTCATTCACGTGACTGTAGTTTCAGTAGAAAAATTCTATACAGGTCTTTATGTGCTAGCTGAAGGTTGTCTAATGTATGTTTTCAAGAAAAAAAAACTTAGTACTAAGATTAGCAACAAGCACGTGTCTGATATTTTTTTCCCACTGAATTGTACACTATGAAAAGTCATTACAGTTACACTAACATTTAGTATGTATGACAGTTTAGCAGCTTATAAAAAGGAGAGTTACTGTAAGAAACACTCAAACACATTTTGTCTATTACACTCAGTTCAAACTTTAAACAAAAATGAAAGATAATAAAAACACAATGTCTGGACTGTGTACTAGATATAGCACACAGTCCAGTGAAATAATAAGAAAAATGTACCCAAGGAAGGAGACAAAACCTGAAAACAATCTTTTGTTTTCCAGTGTTTACTGATCCTTCTTATCTTCAGCACTCTGTCGATTCTGTGGATTAAAAACAGAATCAATCTGGGATTAGTAGTGTGAACACCCGGGAGATATTCGGTGATTTGTGTTTGTGATGTGTTACCTGGAGTTGGTTGTGTTCTCTGAGCAGTCTATCATACTCCTGAGCCAGACCTTTGGCTTGCCTCCTCATCGCTTCAACGTCTGCATCAGACTTCCGAGCAGCTACACACGCAAACAACCCTCACAATTGCTAACTTGGACTGCTTCATCATCAAAACGCTTTCGTACAACAAACTGACCAAGTGAACTCTAACATGCGCTGCAAACATAAGTTATTAACGCGTTTAAATGAGGTCACTCACCTTCCTCGGCAGCCTTCAGTTGACCTGCCAGCTTTTCCACCTCCAGCTTCAGCTGCTGTTTTGTTGCTGTCATGGATTTTTCCTTTTCCAGGAAAGATTAAGCACAAAGGATTCTCCTTAATTATTACGCTTAAGCTGATTATTTGAACAGCAGATGACTGAATAAAAATCATGGAAATCACAGTGTGGCTTGTGCCTACAGTATATTAAATATGTGGACATGACCCACAAACAAAACAAACAAAAATATATTTTATTATGTTATTTGACAGAAAAAAACAACAACAAAAAAAAGAACTCTATTTCTCACTTGCTTGAGTGTCAGTTTATCCTCCCGGTGCTGTTTGGCTGCTTTCACAGCCTCGTCTATCTGCGCATGAAGACCTGCGCTGTCCTCCAAGGTGACGGCAACCTGGCTGAGCAAAGTGGAGACCCGACGCATGATACTGTGTTGAGGTCACAGGATAGAAAAACACAACAAGATAAGAAGAGGATCTCAAAAAGAGCTCTGTGAAGGGTGTGCAGATGAATGTGAGTGAATATGAAATAAAATTACACTAACAGCCAGAGAAAGAGAGAGAAGCCTGATATGTAGAGGTTCCTCTGGGCTCTGAAAAGCTTCATGTGGACGTGGTCATAAAAATTTGGGTTCACTTTAGCATCTTGCATGGTCTCGGGACCAGAATACTTCTGCACCTCACGTAGAGCATCTGAGGGTGGACAGACACATGTGCAGCGGTGGCTTAGTACACTTGTTGTAACTATTTAAAGTCTGTCACACAAAGGAGGTCAGCTCACAACAGCTTGCTTACCCAGGAAAAGAACAACAAGGACCATTATGATTGTAAAAAAGCATTTGTTCCAATAAGGAGATAACCAGCTCCATATTCTCCAGCTGAAAATCAAACGCCATCTGCAAAGTAAATGCAAAGTAGATCCGGTGAGTAAGGATCCCAGATGCACTCTGCTGGTTATTTGTGTGAACTGCCTTTTTAGCAGGGCTTTATAAATTATTATTATTATTATTTCAGAAATTGTGCTCCTTACAGCAAGTAGCCAAATAAACCTTTGATTATGATTTTCTTTTAAAATGGCCTTACCTGTGTGCTGATATGAAGGGCAAACACAAGATAAGGTTGACTGTAATCTCAGCATATAGGAAGAAAGCCACCACCGTCCACTGCAGAGTCATTGTGACTGTGAATCCCTGAAGAGATTAGGGTACTATTTTACACTTGTGGATAACTGCTATACCTCCATCAATGAGCACATTTGTCTAACAGATATTAGCTTTTATATTAAATTACAAGTGGCAGTGGGTGTGAAAGTGGCAAAGTACTCCTCTAGTTATATCTAACTTTTTGTCTATCAAACCATTCACCAAAGTGCAGCATATGTAAGCCTTTTACACGGACTTTTGAGCATGCATATAAATGTGTCTACAGGTCTGTACACTAGGACAACAGCAGCAGCTATTCAGCCCTTTACTATAAATGGGGCTTTTATATCAAGATTTATCCTCGGCCATTTATCAGCTGCTGTTCTGAATGTTGCTCAAGAGCAGGAGGTAGACTCCAGAGAAACATAAATCTATACAAAGCAAAAATATACAGCCGTCGTCTTACCGAACAAAGTTGTGTGGTGCAAAGTAGGTTATTGGAAAGTCCAGACGAGCACACATGCGCTCACACGCAGCTCACGACAGCTGCTGGGGAACTTCAGAGCACCCACAGCTCTAAATAAAACGTGTCCTCATTAGGGAGTCCCCTTTGGATTCCGTCGAAATCTTTAAAGTGACTAAAAAAGTTTTTTAGTCAACAGAATGATTGCAAGAAGTTGTTTTTTGTTTGTTTGTTTTTCTAATGTCATTATACAAAAATAGCCCAGTGAGAATAAACCAATCTCTACGTAAATCATTATGTAAATATGACTGCTGTTTGTCTCAAATATTATAATTAAAAACAAACGGTCTCTATATTTGCAATTAGTGCATGAATATTTTGACCTTTCTAAAAGATCAGTTCCAGCACCGAAGGCACCAAATAAACGTCCACGAGGGGGCGATGTTGATTAACGTTAGCTGTTGCACATGCCCCTGGAGGAGGGTGGCTTGGGTATATTTTGCAATTACTGGGTTAAATTCAATACAAAAACATTCTTCATGTGATAATCAAATATACAGATATTAAAAAGTGTGGATAAAGGGTTCTATTTCCCAACCAACATAATGTAAGTATCCGCAAAATGGGAAATACAAGCTCATTACAAAAGCTAATTGATTTCTTAGTTGATAGCATTGCTCTTTTTTGTGTAGCCTTTAAAAAGGCTTTTGAATTTTTTTTGGTCAAATTTCAGCTCCTAGGACTATTGTGCACATTCCTCCCTCTCCAATGTACTCAGCTTGCAAAGTGTATTCACATGGGCTTCCTCTGTGAAAGAGACCGAGCTGCTATCCTCTTTGACTGCATCTCTCGGGAGGGCTGAGGAGCAAAATGTTTACAGCTGCACCCTGTGATAGCTTTTTGAGAGCGGGTAAATGAGTATGGCAGAACTGAATGTGCTTTGATTGCTCTCCTCTCCTCATTGTGTTAGAGGCTACACCTACTATAACTGTTTGTACTCACAATACATCTACAGGGAGGCATTCATAAACACGACATTATGTACGCACACCAAACATTTTATTAGAAACACCTGTACAACCTGCCTGTTCACACAGTTATTCCGTCAGCCAATCACGTGGCAGCAGTGCAAAGTATAAATTCATGCAGCAACCAGAAATGAGTGATTTGTAACATGACTGTAAAGATTCCAAATGAATACGCTGATAATGCAAGAAAATAAAGGTCGAGAGTTCAGGCTCAAGTGGCCCAGCATCAACATTTACATGCAGATGGGTGCAAATACTTCATATTTCCCTAATTTCAGAGTTTAAAAATAATATCTAAATGCAAACCTTTTGCCTTCCTTCTGGCATTTTCATGTGACAAACATAAGCAATATACCTTGTTTCTCTGACATTTAAAATCAAGGCTAACTACAAACAGCTACCTTGCCAGGCTTCCAGTCCCCTGCTGTGCGCAGCGTGGTACAGTGAATGACAGGAAATGATGCCTGACAGATGAGGCCCTGACAGATCTCCAAACTGCTGCATTTGAAAAACAGAATTTGTATTAAGCTGCAAAAAAAAAAAAAAAGTCCCAGATACATTCACATTCATGTTTTAGTTGCAGGTAAACTTACCTAAATTGTGAATGGCTATGGAAGGTCACATAATGTGTTTGCATTTACTGCCATTCACTGACTCGGGTGATTTCATGGCAAAATTGTTCTGTGGTTGGTTGCAGCAGATTAGAAATGTTATCAAGCTTGGAGCTGGTGATCGTGATGATTTCAGCTCTCGCTAAGATCGCCTCGTTACATGCTGGATGCTGAGAGAGTCATCGATGCGGTATTGAAGAGCCGCACCAGCCTCACAAAATCCAGGGTGTTCTCTCCCCCAGCTCAATGTCCTTACCCAAGGACGTGTCATCTGGGCTTTAGATTTCCTTAAAAGCATACTTTCCTGCCTCAATTTCCTGTCATCCCAAGCCAAACTCAGTATTTCCTTACCTTTGCTGAAAAACAGTTCTGAAACACATTTCACACGACTCCTCAGCACACTGCAGACCAACAATGCCTGGTGTGATGTTTATGTTTCTGTTCTCAGATGCAGCGAGCACCATAAGCACATTACAGCCATAAGAATTTATTTGGTGGCCCATTGTTATTAATGCAGACTCATATGGATCAGTTTAAGTAAAGTTTGTATTTTAGCCAGTCCAAGAACACACAAACAGGAGAGAAGACAGTGATTCAGATCACGAATACACACGACTGCAAGCCTGATCTGGAAAAGAAAAATAAGGTGATGAATATTTTAAAACAAACAAAAGAAACAATTTCACAGCGCACGCATTTCTTGTTATTTTTTGTAATATGTTTCAGTTCGCACAGTAACACAAACCAAGCATGATAAACCATCACAGGTTCAGAGAATTCACGTAATGTTCCTAAAAAGGAAAAAAGATCAGGGTTTATAACAAATGTAAGTTTCGGTTAATAAGGGAGAAATAATCTTAAGGATGTAAAAGCATTTTAAACCATTTAAAGTCCGAGAGTTTCAACAAATTTGTGAACAGCCTTTTTACTGAAAGCAAAAGAGTTTATTTTGATTCACATGAAGCTTCTGCGTGAGTTCCATAAGGAAGCTTTGTAATCATGCATTTGTTTGCTTTTCCGCTGCTAGTCTATTCTTTACATTGCTTCGGCTTTCCCACGCTGTCAGACTCAATGCTGACATCATTGCCCTAGTCCAATCATCTTCTTGCCCACCTTCTCCGAGCCAATCAGCCTCCACTACTTTATATCTCACTGCTCATCTGTCATTCTCCCTTTCACAGTCATCTGTGCAGCCCACCTCTTCCCCATCTCCACCTCACCCGAGTCACTCAGTGCTCCATCCAAGCCTCCGTCTTTATCTTCACCACTACCAGTGTCTAGAATCTTGGGTGGGTGGGGGTTGGGGGATGGGGGGTCCTGTCCTAATTCCTATCACCGCTGGGATTCTGTTCTGCTATGATGGGCCATCAGAGTCTAATCGGCAAACAGCTTAATTGTATTCTGTATATCAATAAATCAATAAACGTTTAATTCCTCCTAAAGATCTTTCCTTATTGAAGTCGTGTTGCCCGGCTTTACTGTAGTTCCATTTTGTCTGGGCAACACGGACCATGAATTCATAAACAGCTGTTTTTATCCTTCTAGTCAAATTGCTTTTTAAAACCAGGGATTGGCAGTATCACAGACATATCGATCTGTGTTGTTTCTATTAATGTAACATGATTTAATCTATAAATTATATCACCACATAGCTCAGCTCAGACTCTGTTGTTTACAGCACTGTTTGCAATGCATGCAGCAGAGGAGAATTGTGAATAGCAGACCATAGTAGTAGTTGCTAGCTGGTAACTAGGTTTTGAAATACACTGCTGGAAAGTTAACATACAATGGCATAATGTATGTATATAAAGAATACTGGCTAATATGTGGACATAATCATTTTGAACTTGAAAACAGCCCCAAAAAGTCCTTTCTGTTGGACTCCTTTACCTACTGTACTGTACCCACATGGCAAGCTCAGTGGTTAAAAACTCAACTAACCTTTCACCTCTTCTACGATACAGTGAGGTGTTGTATTTGTTATTTTACCAAGACACATTCCAGTCACATTTATATGATGAATGTGGACTAAATGTGCATACTTTCAGCTTAATTTAATTAGACAAAGAAAAGCATTAGGTACCACACCTATCTTTAAATTCCCACAAACACCAATATTCTGCAACTCTGTTGTAACACCAGAACACTTGGAGGTAAAAGAATCTAAATTTAAAATGTAGTAGCCAGTTTTGCCGGTACTGAATAAAACCATGTTGCGCCAAATTCGATCTATCGAGCTCTGTTAGTGAGCTTTGTTGTGGTGGTCTCATTGATAGCTTTCCATGTGGGGGAGAAGACTGGTGGTATAATCACCAGACAGCAGTCATCACTGTGAGGAGAACTGGAGGGCAGCAATTTTCTCTCTGCTGTCTACCTTCTCACACACAGTGGTTGACACTCTGTCATTGCCTGATAAACATTTGGACTGATATGTGGCTGTGTGCACACATCATATGGGCATAGCAGCATATACTGGCATATACACTCACACAGTTAGGGCGCACAATGCTGAATAGATGGATGGGCATGCACATGTGCACCCACACAATTGGACTCTGACTGACACACACACACACACACCCACACACACACACACCCACACACACACACACACACACACACACACACACACACACCCACACACACACACACACACACACACACACACACACACACACACACACACACACACACACCCTGGGCATATAGCCATGTCAGCACAAAACTTGACTTCTTTTTGTCCTTCACAATTTTGGTTCTGAATGACGAGAATGTGCTAGTCGGCCCTTTTGTCTGAGTCACGTCTCCTGAAGGATGAGTAAGATTTCACAAAGCGACGGCAAATTCATCAAATGTGAAGTTGCTGCAGTCTTAATAACTATGCTTAGTAAATAAGCCTTTCTCTAGTTTCTTATTTAGTATGTGTGCAAGTTGCTTACCCACGTTAACCCCTCGGGATTTCTTTGTTCTCTGGCAAACAGTGGATTTTAAAGATGAGCACTCGTGTCATTAAGTGTCTGCTTTCTGCTGATAACAACGGGGAATACTCATCGACGCAGCACTGTTTAAAAGGCAGACGGAGTTTTATTTTTTTCTGTATCAGTGATGCCATTAAGGTCATGGGAGGTGGAGGTTATGCTCCGTTGTATCTGTTTGCCTTTAATTCCTGCTTTCTTTTATCTCAGCCATAGATTTTCTTGTACAGACATTATAGGTTTTTATCAGAGTCATATATCTTTCAACTCTATAAAGTGTCCTTCCATCTCACTAAATGTGGCTTGGTGAGAGTAACATTTGGAAAATGACCACAAGCAACGATTTGTCAAACTGTGCTGGCTGGTGTGCTCAATACACTTTCTTCTTCTCTACAGTAGCAGAATTACAGTTGAGTGTTCGCTGACCTAATGCAATAGAGGCTCCATACGGACAGAGTAATGTGATTTCCCAGGCTTTTATTCTGTGTCTGCAGCTAGATAGAGAGAAGCCCCGAAGAGATGCCATCTGAATTGGGGATGGCTGTCGGAGAGAAGGCGGCCATTGAACAAGAGATGGAAGGACATAATGCATGTGATAGGGACAGCAGCAAGCTGCAGCCTCGATGTGGACTACAGATGAGAGGGACAGAAAAAAAAAAAGACAAGGACTCACTGGGGTCAAGTGATTATTATAAGGTTCTCAGTGAAGCATCGTTGAACCTCTGCTACTGACTGTGGTGGTGTATTGACCTCATTTTTTTTTCTTTTTTGGTCATTGTAGGTTAGAGGTGTAGTGCTAAGCTATCCGATGCACCGTATACAAACAAAAAGGGGAAAAAAGGAGACCCATGAGAAACAACTGACCATTAAAATTGTACAGCTTTTGTGAAATTTACCGGTCTGAAGCTAAAAAGAGCAAGAGACTGAAGTGATGCTTTTTTCTTTGATGAATAACAGATGCTTATCAGTATGGAGGCAAAAGTGTTGCCACAGGTCACTGCCTAACATCCAACACATTTTTACAATGTAACCAAATGCTCTGAATCATATTTTTTTACATTTCAATCATATTTTAGGAACTTGTGTCCTAGCTCAAGGTAGGTCTGGGAAAATGGTCAAAAAACGTCAGTGTTACAGATAAGCCGAAGACAAAACCTACAGTGTGTATGAAAACAATAAAAGTGAAAGCATCATCAGCAATGATTCTCATCCGTTCATTTATTGCAACAGTTACAAAGAGAAACAGGTGTACAACAATAGCAAAACAATTTAAAGAAAACAATAATAGTACAGCCCTGTCAGTAAGAAAAATATTCATAATTGTAATTTTACCGTTGTTTGTTGTTGTTGTTGTGTAAGAAAGGTGTCCACAATCATATTTAACTATTTTAACCCACACATAAAACAAAAATTTTTTTTTTTAATTCGTTTTGAAAAAAATGGAGTTTGTCATATATTCAAGGACTAAGACATATTGAGAACATCAGATATTGTGTTTGAATGGAGAATCAGTGTAACACGGTGTGAAGCAAGTGTGAAGGTATTAAGATATAATTGTAGCCTAAAGGCTGCTGGTTAGCAAACGTTTTCAAGTCTGTTTATAGTCATTCTTTCAGAATCAGTCACCACAATAGACTGTATATAAAATATGGACATACAGTACCGTGCAAAAGTCTTGAGCCACCCTTTATTTATTTGTATTTTGCTTCCAAGGAGTCAGACTTCCTTGTAATGCAATAACTGTAAAGGGCTTTCAAAGTTTTATTTTGGACATTGGCTGCAGTCCAGTCCTTGTACCTGATCATTGTCAGGGGAACGTCTGTTTATTTGTTTGCCTCTTTGTTAAACAACTTAACACTGACCTATGAATCATTCAACCATACAAAAAGGCGTGTGACTCAAGGAATGAACCTGTACTGTGTATACACATATCAGACAACCAAAATACAATTTTAAATTATACCTTTGAGTCATTTTATAATCAGAATATGTCCTTCAATGCACATATTAAACAAATATGTACGACTGTTTTGGGGTTTTTTTGCATTTGTGCAGTATTTCCAAAATTAGAAACATTCTGTCTCAGAGTGATGCTGAACAGTAATTCATGCATTTATTACTTCTAGGCTGGATTATTGTAATTCGTTATTATCAGGCTGTCCTAAAAGCTCCCTGAAAAGCCTTCAGTTTCAGTGCTGCAGCTAGAGTACTGACAGGGACTAGAAAGAGAGAGCATATTTCTCCCATATTGGCTTCTCTTCATTGGCTCC
>JAVDPK010002318.1:76581-95560 GCA_034780415.1 Cichlasoma orientale
ACAAAACGCCCCCCCCCCCCCCAGCCATAACAAGACTACGATGTCAGCAAGAAGGTGGCGGAGAGATGCTGCTGCAGGAATATTGACCAGTGAAATGGAAATATCCCCGCATCACCATAAAGTCCATTCTATGGTGTGAAAAGAAGTACGATACCTTTCAGAATAAAATTATCATCATGCAGGACAACACACCATCCCATGCTGCACAAAAAGACTTCATGGTTGCTATGGAAATAAAAGGAGAAAGAAATTCATGATGTGGCATCATCCCCTGACCTAAACCCTGCTGAAAACCTATCCATTAAAGGAGGATGAGGGAAGGTATAAGTAGCCTTTGAAGCAGTGCTGGTAGAAACCATACATGGACTTAAAGTTGAAAGGATTAGAGAGTGATAACAAAGAAGGCCTCTTGTATGACTATGTAGTTTGAGCTGTAAGAATGTTCTACTCATGCAACAAATACAACATGTTTCTGTTCGGAGGTTATTACGGCCTAGTGAATAGCTTTAAACTATATTCTGTATTGTAATTTGGTGCAATGCATTCTGTTCTTTTCAAAATATTCATAAATCTGTCCGATTGTAAACAGTTGATCACAATCTGATAGCGTTATGTTCTCGTTCTGTCACTTGTTCTGTCTGCTGTGGGCTTGTTTCCATCATTAGAGTGGAAGAATTCTCAAACAAGCCTTGAAGACTTTTAATTTTTTCATTAAAAAATATTTTTTTTGTTTGATTTTTTTCACATGCTCTAACTTGTTTTGACCAGCCACCTCTCCAATCTCTCAGTGATCAGAAAACAGGTCAAATATTCAGGGTACGAATGCTGTTTTCTGTTGCTCTGCAAGATGTTGGCTTTAGATTGTGACAGTTGGAGTTGGTATACACTATATTGTCAAAAGTATTCACTCATCCAACCAAATCTTTGAATTCAGGTGTTTCAATGACACCTGTGGTCTCCTTGACCACAGGTGTATAAAACCAAGCACCTAGGCATGCAGACTGCAAACATTAGTGAAAGAATGGGTCGCTCTCACCTGTGCAACAAGTCTAATGGTGAAATTTCCTCACTACTAAATATTCCAAAATCAACTGTTAGTGGTATTATAACAAAGTGGAAGCGATTGGGAACGACAGCAACACAAAATCACAGAGCGGGGTCAACGGATACACAGAGTTTGCCAACAATCTACAGAGTCAGTCGCTCATCACTTCATTAAATATGCTAAAGTTATTTAAACATTTAAACTAATGGATAATCTCTAAAACAACATAATGACCATAACCTTGGGTAAATATCGAATTTACAGTTAGAATGTAACTGAATGCAGATAGAAATAATAATAAATCTGTGAAAACGTGTCGCTCCCAGTAAACATTACACTTTTAAATGTTTTACATGATGTCATCCCTTCAGAAAGATGACCTCATATCCGTGTGTTGCATCTGGTTCTAATGAGCAAAGATGTCCTGTGTTGCTGTGACCTTCAGAAGCTAATGATCTTTGTTATCTGTGGCAGGTCATTTCTTTCAAAAAAGGATTTCCCTCTGTGGTGGGTCTCTGGAGACTACTGAGCATAGAAATTTGGATTTGTATTAGCAGTTAGTCAGAAAGCCAAAGCCACTAACAACATTTGAGCACTGGCAATGTCACTTACGTAGTGTTCTGTGTTTGAATGTTACTATATTCTGTGTACAGCAAGCTGCTTGAAAAAAATGTCCCGCTGGGATTAATAAAGTTGTTTGCATTCTGGTTTTTGTAATAACACAAACACAATACAAAAGATCCAAACATATGTGCAGACAGACTTACAGCCTCTGGGGCTGAAATGTCCTTTGCACAAAGCATGCTCGAAAAATAATCAATTTTTCCTGATGTGCATTCAAAGCATGGACTATTCAAAAAAAACTCTCCTGACCCAGTTAATATATAGTCAGTGACAACAAATTGGTTACTGAAGTCCTTTAACTGCTTTTTCATATAGAGTGGCTGTTTTAGAAAAAGGCACAATTCCAATGGGAAGCAGCCAGGCCCGATGAAATGAGATGACAAGCACCGAGTTGCTCTGATGGCCGGGTGCCTGTAGGGAGGAGCCTGAATGTGTGCATCTGTGTGTTTATCTGCAGAATGTGTGTGGTTTTTCTGTACGTGCTTTCCACAAGATTCAGCCCTTCACTGCACTCGTACCCCCCCTGTGAGCGTGTGGGGGTCCCGCATGCATCGCCTTGGGTTCCCACGCCTTGGTCAACACTCTTTGACATTGCTAACGTAAACAGATGTTGTGCTGCAACAGGAAATGGACAACTTCTGAGGGCCTTATGGAAAAAAAGCTGTTATTCTCAGTGACAGAGAACAGTGAGGAGGTCACAGCTCAGTAGAAAAAAGCAAGGAATGTCTCCCAGGCGTCAGGGTTTGTAGAGGCTATTGGGAATTGAACAAACTCGATGGACAATGTCTAATTCCATGCTCAGGGTTAAATAGTTGACCTCACCTAGTTACAACTTTATGGCTCTAACCTTGCTGACCTGCAGTGCCATCTAGAGCGTAAATCACAGGCAGAGTAGCGAGGTCATATCTAAGCACAGCAGAGGGAAGGACGAGTGATTGACTATGACAGAGAGGGAGACACAACTACAGAGAGAGCGAGAGAGAAAGATTGCATAATGATGGCACCTGTATATTCAACAGCTGAGTAATATCTCCACGCTTGAAAATTTAACAAAACATCAAAACATTTAAACTGAAGCTCTTCATTAAGGACCACAGCATAACACAAGACAAACATAATAAAACCGTTCAATAACAGACATGATATGACTCCCCCTAAGATTCAGGCTTATGTTCATTATCAGTCTCAAGGAGGATGCGAGAATTATTTTCCCCTTCTTCTTTAACCTTCTTTTTGACTGCAAATGAATGACAAAGTTACACTAGGACTGAGGCCAAAGCAGTCAAACCCCAAGCAAAAACTACCAAGGACCACCTTGGAATTGACTTTCTTCTTCTTCTCTCCTTCTCCTTCAACCCTGTCTCTTAGAAATTGTTTTCTCAATTACATTTACTGTAAGTGCCTCATAAATAAAATCTACTGCCTGCAGGGAAGGGTTCCAATATTACACCATGTACACACAGGCAGTATGGCTCAAGCCTTTTGCTGTGCATCTCTCCCTTAAATTTCCCATTTTTTCCCTGCCCTTTTTCATGCCTTTGGATGCTTTCTTCTTTCTCACTTTCCTTGGTAGGTCCTAACGATAATTAGGCATTGCTACCTTTTGCCTTCTGCCTAGTCACCACTTGTCATCAAGGCCACTCTTGTCAGCGGTTCACCACTAATGGCCTACTCCCTTGGCTCTGTCAGCCAGGATGAGCCTATCTTCCTCAGCTGCTACCTCTTCATTAAGGCCTGCCTCAAGTCACTGTTGCACAAAGATCAGCGCCGTTGTCTCTGTATGCCACACCAGTTGGGGATCTTCACAGCATCTCAGCTCCTCCTTAGACTCGGGTCAATATCCACATCCTGAGCCGCACACCTAAGCACTGGTGGTAGCACGACTGCATGTCTGCTCTACTGGTGAGGGCAAAAACTGAGTGAGTGAAGCTGGTGAAGGCTACTGTCAGTCATGTAAAAGTTGACCTAACCTCTAATCCAAATGACAAGATGTAGAGGGTCTCAATGTGTGCAAAAAAACCCAGATGAAGACAATATTCTCTCCTCCTAATTCTTGACTGTGTGAATGGGATTAAATAGATGTTAATTATATATAATTAGGGTAAAATTCAGCACCGGGCTGCTCATCTTCCTTTGCTTACTGCAAAGATGACGTTGGTAGTGAACTGAGTTCTTTATTTTATTTTGTGATGCACAACTCAACCTCTGACAGGTGTGGCATGAAAGATTTATCTTTCTATGTACAGAATTACTCTAATGTCCTTAAGTCACTGCAATGTATTTAGCCTTTTTAGAGCATCAGTGACACCAGGTGCACTTCAATCCAGTCTCCCGTGTTTCACTGAGGATAACTGTTGCTCAGGACTGTGGCAGTCTGTGTGGGCAACAGCTGCAGGGTGTGGGCCCTGCCTGTGGGCATACTGGGCTCCTGCCCTTGATTGTCTGGCACAGGGTCAAGGTAACAGGGCTGGTCAATACTCTTAGCACTTCTCACTGTCAAGGCACATACTGTAATAACACTCAGATGTGTGTGACTCAAGTGTTTTTACTTGTACTGTAGGTGCCTGGTCTGTGCTTTGAAGGTGCTATTAATTTTGATGCTGTTTTTTTTTTATGTTTTGGTATTAGTCATGTTAAAGAAGATTGCCAAAATATTTCTATATAATCAGTGCATCATTACTGATGACATAGTGGCTGAGTCATCCGCTTGCACTCTAACATGTACATCCTGTTTTGTGTGCTTAATTGTAGTCTGCGATCAAACACTTTCATCCGGTAGTGTCACAGGAAATTGTGCACTAGTTCATTCAAAAGTAGGAAGAACCTAGAATATTATTCAGACATCTCTGTGGGGCTTATTATTTAGCTATCATTTTCCATTAAGAGATCTTTGCCTCCACTATGAATTAGTCTTGCTGTCTGCATGGAGGAAGCTGATGCTCTCGGGCGCTTACTCATCTCAACAGAATGTGAATTGATCGTACTTTATCCAGGCAGAAATCCAGGGAGGGTGACTTGGGAATTTAATTGAGTGGGTGACAGCATAAAATAGTGGTGGGTGAAATGACTGTGAAACTGTGAAAAAAAAAATGTATATTTTGTATGAATTCAAATGTTAAATGTGTCAGAAAGCGAATGGCACTCCCTAAATAAATGATTTCATTGATTAAGGGAAAAAAGCTAACCAAACCTACCTGACCCTGTGTGAAAGAGTAACTGCTCCATAAACCTAATAACTGGTTGTGCCACTCTTGGCAGCAAAAACTGCAATCAAACATTTGTGATAACTGGCAATGGGTCTTTCACATCACTGTGGAGGAATTTTGGTCCACTGTTCTTTGCAGACTTGTTTTAATTCAGCCACATTGTGTAAGGTCATGCCAAAATATCTCAGTCAGATTTAAGTCTAGACTTTGACTAGGCCACTCCAAAACCTTAATTTTAGCCGTGTTAGTTTTACACCAGATGTAACGGGAATCAAAAAGTTCAACTTCTGTCTCGTCAGTCCACACAATATTTTACCAAAAGTCGTGGGGATCATTGAGATGTTTTTTGGCAAATGTGAGACAAAAAGCAGCTGTTTCCACCTTGAAACTCTCCCATGGATGCCATTTTTGCCCAGTCTATTTCTTATTGTTGAATCATAAACACTGACCCTAACTGAGGCAAGTGATGCCTGGATATGTTTGTGACCTCCTGGTGGAGTTGTTGATGCGCTCTTGGAGTAATTTTGGTCGGCCAGCCACTCGTGGGAAGGTTCACCACTGTTCAAATTAAAAGTTGCACATTTTGATATATTTTTGCTGTAGCGCTGAGGTACAAATTTATAACTTATTCTCTGTTCTCTTCAGAAAAGAGTAGCGTTTTCCACAAAAACTGCAGGCGACAGTTGCAATCTGCAAGCAACAAAAGGAATCATAAAGTGTTTTTTGGTGCAGCACATAAATAGTAAAAACAAAAAACATGGGTTTAGCTTCCAGGTTGGAAAAATTAAGCCAGTGTGTAAGAGCCTTACATCAGCATTCTATCTAAGAGCCACCAAATGGTGATAGCTGTGGTTGCAAACAGACTTCCAGTTCTATAGTTCCAGTCTTCTTGTTTTGACCTCTGTAAACACTCTACTGCTTAGTTTATGGGCTCAATCACTTTTTTGGGTCATCCTGTAGACAGAAATTCTATTTTGTGGACCTTGGTCATACCATGTTTCAAAATGTAGGATCAAATGTGGTATGAAACTGCTCACTGAAAACCCATTGGCTAATGACCTGTCAGTCAAATGCTATTAGCCAATGAATGTGCAGTTTCACATTGGTGATGGTGGAAATGCTCGTCTCAAGGCTTCCAAATGGGACTTCAGAATCCAGTGGGTGACATCACGGTAGCTATGTCCCGTCTTTCATACTTTCTATGTTGCAGTACCTTCTTTGTGACCAATTTCACCTAGCAACAGCCAGCAACCTCCAAGAACCACTGGGCAACCATTGAGGGCAACCAGTGGCAACCATTTTTTCCTGGCATCCAATGGTTGTATCATGTCAAATATGGCAGGCAACTATCGAGTAATGTGCGCATGACATCACGCTAAAAACCTTTATACTAATACGATGGTAATGATACCCCTGAAACTGGTTCTCTAACTGTGGTGGATACAGAGAGAGGTTCTTGCTGGCATCAAATACTGGATGTGATAAGCCAAAAAGGCACAGGGGCTTACAAACAGGCTGTTTAGTGGGCCCTGTAAAAAAAAAAAAAAAAAAAAAAAAAGAGCTTCATATCATTAAACAGAGAGATTAGATTTTTGTTCCACTTGAAAAATTGATTGAAATTTCTTTTGCTGTCTGAATGAGACTGGATTCTGCTCTGCTCCATACAAAATTCACTGGAAACATTAGCAAAACAAACATCTAACACATGATTCAAAGTGTCTCTTTGCATTACCTGGTGCCAAGATCGATTTACTCTAGAGTTAAGAATATATAACACAGTGAATAAGATGTTGAACTGATAAGACATGAAGTGATAAGTTGTCTTTACGAAAGGAGTGTCAGATTGAGTAATCGATGGGGTCCTCAACAGGAAAGATCTTAAAAAGGAAATACATGCTATGGTGCCAAACATGGCAAGCAGATGGCAAGCAACAGGGCCCTGTCAGTCCAGTGCAAGGTTGGGCATGTGGAAGAAAATACAGGGAAAAAAATGGTCAGGATGGATGATGTCAGGCCATCTGTCTACATTAAAACAAGGTGTCATTTTTTTTTTTAGAGGGTGGATGCATTCACTCCCACTCTTCCTTCAGATCTAGTCTTTACAGCAGATAACACTTAAACAACTGTGCTTCTGCCTCCTCTGTCTTTGACTTTTTATGCAATCAAATCCCACAGTGTCAGTTGCATAATGATATTTGTTTTAACGTTTCTAAATTTAAAAATGCTGTATTGTAGCACTGATGTTTTCTCACACTTTTTGCTGCATCCTTTCTGTGCCCTCCCTTAGTTTTGGGTTTTGTTTAATTCCCCATTTCTGCCCTTCTTTACTTCATCCAGATGCAGTGGAGACCCCCCCCCCCACACACACACACACACACACACACACACAACATCAGCGCTCTGACCTACCATTAAATACAAAGTATGTGGAAAAACATATATCCATTAAGTGATGTATATATTTGTAACTGACTTCTATTAAATATTTTATTCCTTTGTTTATTTGAGATGAACATGACTCAATCAATAGAAACTACCTGTGAATGAGCCAGGCTCAGTCATAATGGCACCACTGCAGTTTCCGAGCTGTGTAAAGTCACACTGCCATAACTTTTTAAACATGACTGAGGACGCGGCCATCTGCTTTGATTAAAACCTGATGACATTTAAGTGGCCGCCTTTTTTAATGTGAAAAACAAGGGCTGTGTTACACACCGTGAAAAAAAAGTTACACGTCATTTATCTTCTGCATACTCATAGTCTACATCTGCACAATATCCAGACTGTGTGTTGGACTGAATTATTAAATAAACATTGCTGGGTATGATAAATGTATGCACTTGAATACTCAGATTACCTTTCTGGTATAATGAGTAACAGCTTTTTGCTATTTAAGTAATCAGTTAATCAGGTGCTTTTAGAAATAAGTGATCTGGTTCTCATAAAATATTATTGTGTCTCCCTGTTTCTTTTGTTTTGTCAAAAAGGGGAAAAAACAAAGATCCCTGATGCATTTGCAAAATTTCTGTCTCTCTCCAACTGCTTGGCATGTGGCTGCATGCAAGAGGATTTAATGCTGTGACAGTTTTGGCACCCCTGAGTCTAATCTGATTCTTGTGGTCAGAAATTGAGACAATTTTTTTAGACTGTGGTATTGGCAGTATTTTGTGTGAGGGTGACAATAAGCAGTGGCAAATCTAAAGTGTTTTAATAATGTAACTAGTAGCTTCTACCTTCTTTCAGTCTGCTAGCTACACTAACAAGTTTCTTTGCATTCACAGTTGCCATTATTTTAGGGGTTTTTATATATATGACATAAACTAATTGAAAAATAAGCAGAATTTGGGGGTCAATTTCATAAATTTGGATTTGGATGCTTTCCCTAGAATCAGAATAATGTTCACCAAAAAATAATCTTTTTCATTTTCCATAATAAGCCCATATGTAATATCCTTTTGACAGAATTTTTCTAGCTGAAACACTTTTGGGTAAACCGATCACAAATATCCTACTAGAAAGCTTCAGTATACATACAATGAAAAAAAAAAAAAGCTCTGTAGATTCAATATCATTATCACAAAATACACAACAGTTGGTTTAAAAACCAAAATGCCGGAGCAACAAATCAACAAATTTCAAGTTTTTAGTCTGTAAAATATAAATTGTGTTTTGGGGAGAGATTTGTGAGACTGAGTTTTTGTGTGATTTAATACATTTCTGAGTGTTCTGTTTGGAACTGTGATTTCACTGAAGTCACAGCCTCTGATTAAGATTCAGGGTGGATGAGGAGAGACAGGAGTGAGGGATGTTAAAGATCCTCTAATCAAACACCAAATAGAATCAGGAGTCGCCTTAAATGTCTTAGCTTTACTAAAATGACCATATTTAAGACAGAAATCATTGCAAGATAGGATACAGCCGCTACTATCAACTATGATTCTTACAAGCGTGGTGTGTGTTGTCAACATATAGAAAGTACTGATTTAAAATATCATGTCACATTTGACCTCTGACCTCTCCTTCAAGGTCAATAGATTGATCTGAAGGTCAAAGTGATGATAATGCTATATACAGCTATATAGGTCTATTTAGGTCTTCAAGGTCAGTAATGTTCTGGTCCAGGGAGGAGAGGAGATCTGGGACTGGGAGGAGATCCCCCCAGGACACCATCAGTTGTCTCATTAGGAGTATGTCCCGACATTGTCAGGCATGCTTACAAGTACGTGGGTGCCATTCAAGCTATAATGAGTACGGTGAGCGGTGCTCTATTCACACGGTTTATAGGGCGAGCGGGGCGCTGCTGACTTCAACTGAAACTATAGTCAGGCGGTGGAAGGAATATTTCAAGGACCTCCCTAATCCCACCGACACGCCTTCTGTAGTGGAAGCAGAGTCTGGGGATGAGGGGGATGACTCACCCATCACTGGGGCTGAGGTCACTGAGGTTGCTAAACAACTCCTTGGTGGCAGGGCCCCTGGGGTGAATGAGATTCGCCCTGAGTTGCTGATGGCTCTGGATGTTGTAGGGCTGTCTTGGTTGACACGCCTCTGCAACATAAGCTTGACTTTCAAGCTTATTAGAATTGTAAAAAAACAGATTTTTTGCCTTATCTAGTGAATGTCTCATAGACCTATTTGCTATTTTGTAAGAGGTTTTGACAGTGGCACAGGTGCCAAAACAAAATTTGTATTTATTTGCCAGTAGAAATTCTTGAAACTTATGAAGTCTCTGTGATTGTTACTATATCATAGAAACATGTAAAGGTTTTGACGAGTGTACTTGTGTGGTCAAAGTCTCCTGCTTATTGCCATAGTGCTGCTTATTTTTTCAGCTGCAATTTGTTGTAAAAAAACCTTTGTTATATGCATGATTGATAAAAGATGCAAACATACCAACATACCAACAGCAGGTAATATTAGCTCTAGCTGCTGTCTGTGTCATGGTCCTGGGTCCCTGGACCCAGCTTTTTGAGTTGTATTTAGTTTTGACCTGTGTTCTTGTCCTGTGCCATTTGTGTGATGATGTGCACCTGTGTTTCTCTGCTGTGTCCTGTTCCCTCATCAGCCCTCGTGTATTTAAGTCCCGTGTTTTCCCCTGCTTGTTGTCGCGTCCTTGTCACTGTCCCGTCATCGTGTACTCTGTTTCCGAGCCTGTCCAGCAATAAAAGCTGTGTATTTTTGAGTTTATGCCCGAGTCCGTGTCCTGCATTGGGGTCCTCAGCCTGCTGCACCCTCGTTCCATGACAGTCTGGAGGGATGGTAAATTGTCACTTGGCATTTTTCTTCAGCAATAGTTTTTTTTTTTTCCTGGTGTGCCTGTTTTGACTAAAGGCTTTTTGTTCTGTTTTTGAGGATGCTGAGGACAAACAAGAAGCGATGGCGATGATCTTTCACCGTGAAACGTGAAAATTCAGAACCCATAGATGACCTGGAAGGTGTTGGAGTCGTCATCAGAGGTGTGGAAGTGTTTCACATCCCTGGGAACATTGCATATGTGTTACTTGGACTTGGGATACCCAGCAGACTTTAATTACATATAAACACATGATTGTACATACAATAACATTTAGCTTGAAACTGGGACATATAAATGACAGATATTGACAAATGCTTCCTCAGATAACTTTTAGGAGTGAATAGAAAGTGTTAATTGTGTGTATAACATTTTTATCGGTGGGGTTTCAGCTGATGGATGTTATACAGTTGAACTGTAAGGCTGGGGATTTTCTATATTTTTTGTATTGATAATAAATAACACGACATCCTGGTGTGTCTTTTTTCATTTGTCCCATTCAGCCCCCTTGCTGTTCGGTGGGTCTTTTGATAGGATTTGTTGACATGAAGAACCAGCAGCCCTATAACCTTAGGATAGAGGAAGCCAACTGTGTCACTGTGAAAGAGTGAACTGGGTCCCATTTTCAATGTGTAATGCAAATCTGACCAGGTTGGTGCTATATTGTGTTTCATTGCTTGATAAATTGTAATAAAATGAGTTTTTCCTTCAGCTCTCCTGCGACCCTGAAAAGGATAAGCAGAAGAGAATGGATGGATGGATTTTTATTAATGCAACAATAAAATGTTTCAATAGATAAGAAAGAGTATATCTGATACCAAGATTTCCAGAATTTTTCAACACCAGGATATGTTTTTAATGCTTCCTATTACATTAAAATAGCAAAGAACCAAGTGAAATTAAATCCATCCATCCATTCTCTTCCACGTAGCCTGTTCAGGGTCGTGGGGGGGAGGGGGGCTGGAGCTTATCCCAGCTGTCATAGGGCGGGAGGCAGGGTACACCCTGTACAGGCCACCAGCTTGTCGCAGGCTAACACAGAGAGACAGACAACCACCTACACTCACATTCACAATCACCAATTAACCTAACCCCAGTAATTGCATGTCTTTGGACCGTGGAAGGAAATCGGAGTACCTGGAGAAAACCCACGCAGACATGGGGAGAACATGCAAACTCTCATGAAATTAAATGTCATGATAAAAGATCAACATTTTCTTTGTACGCTTTTGGGGAGAGGGGAGGGGGGTCTGAAAAAGAGTACTCTTTGTACAATATTTCTCTGGGGATAAGCTTCCAAAGGTTAACAGTGTTTAGAAAGGATCATTTTCAGGGTTGTGTTCATAAAATCAAATTCAGTAGCTTGTAGGCCCCCTTCCTTATAGTCCTTAGTTAACTATACTTTCTTAATGTAATGAGCTTTCCTTTCCCAGATATGGTCAAATTTGCCTAATTTTTTTAATGGCTCTTTTAGAGATTGCCATTGGATATGCTGGTTAGATGCATCTCAAAATACTCTCCATTTTAATTAGAAAGATTCTACCTAGTAAGCTGATATCGAAGCTCTTTGGGTGACCTGTCTGGTTTTGTTCTCAACACGTCTGCCTAGACAATGCACTGAATCCACAATGTGAAGCCCATGAAGGTGAAATCTTCACTGGCAGGTTTATCACTACTTCATGGATGCAGTCACCTTCTTTCTCCTTTATCCCTCAGATCTGCAGATTCCATTGGCACTTGTAACGTTCGAGCTCCAGGACACGTTCCAGAACCTCCGTGTTGTCTTTCTTAACAGTAAACATTTCACATTCCGCGGCCTGAAGCCGCATTTTGCAGTCTTTGATCTCTTCCACATTGAATTTGACTGCTTTAGCTATGTGAGCTAACATTGCTGAATTTTGCTGAAGTTGGGAGCCGAGTGTGTCCAGCTTATCAGTAAGCTGTTTTGCATTACCATCTGCCCATGTGTCTTTCTTCTTAGTTGCTGGTGGGTCTCTAATAGGCAAAAATGTATCTTTTCTTCTTGAAGTTCCAGCAGAACACTCCGTGTTAGTAGCATGAAGATGCCAGGCTAGAGTAGGCTCACCGCCAGGAGTAGAAAGAGGAGTTTTTTTGATCACCATGGGTTCTTTATTCTTATTTTTCCTGTACTGTCACACTATAAGTGATGTATGTTAGTTAAGAGTTCATATGGCATTTTTAGTTTGGGTAACTCCCCAAGGGATGTTAACAGACTTGTTGGGGCAGTGGTAATGCTCAGCTCGCTATACAATGAGGGGAAGTCACAATCAGAGGCAAATGTATAACATGGTACACATGCAGTGAAAAATAGGGGTGGGGAGGAAAAAATCAATATAGCACAGTATCACAATATTTTGCATGCCAATATTGTATTGATGCAGGGGCACCAGATATTGATATTTTATTATAGAAATTGTGAATACAAATTAAACATTTTAATAATATAATAAATCAATTGCTTTTTCAGTCCAACAGATGGGGATGTTGAGAGTTTTTTTTCTAGTGAGGTCACAGTGTGGGAGGAAGTTTGTAAGATAACGATGGAGGCATCGGAGAGAGAACTCCATGTTTAAATCAAATGTACGGACTTATTTTTTTAATTATTTTTTTCAATCAGGACGAGACAAAAGAGATGGAAATGACACATGGGATTTGCAAGGAGTGTCGTATGAAAGCAAAATACTTTTAAGGACATGTAATACCGTTAGCTGAGGATGGCAAAGCTAACGTTAAATTGGCTCAACCGAGATAACACTGGACACACTTAGCTTGACAAAGCTAACTCCCAATTCAGACCAAAATAAGAAATTAATACAATCCACCTTTTTTTTTTATGCTCAAGATACTGGAACTTGGGCATGTGGCACCGTCGCAGTGATTTTTCACAAACACAGCTGTACCCAGGCTATACAGAGAAGTGAAGCATAAACTGTGGGAAGCTGGAGAAAGGGTCGCATTAACTTGCGAAGGGTGGACGCCACGGGCTGTGGATTCATAAGTGACTATAACAGCTCATTATCTCACAGAGGACTGGCGACTGCTGTCTCACATTTAAAATACCTCTAATAGTACAATAGTCCACACATTCACTTGAGATGGACTAGACAGTAATATAAAGAGTTCAGTTTGTCAGGTGCATGCAACATTTATGGCAGACAGACTGACAGTGTTGGTCAGTGTTGACGTTCCCATTTTGCAGCAGTAAAGATATTTTTTTTCTGTTATATAAAACGATATCAACGACCTTTGGGGAAATAATTTGCAGTGATGAAAGTGATAAATTATAATACATCACAAATTGTTGCAATACTCAGTATATCATAGAATGTTTAACACTATAATAATATATTGTGAGTTAAGCATTGTGATAATATTGTACTATGGGGTCTATGGTAATTACCACCTCTACTGGACAGTACAAGCTACAGTGCTTATAATGTAGTGGTAACGCAAAAGTGCTTTAATGAGTTACATTATTCAAAAGATACAGTACTGCAATAATGTAATGATTACTTTTTAATGGAATAAATCTTGCAAAAGTAAACATGAGCTGTTATAGTAAGATACAGTGCCATGAAAAAGTTTTTGCCCCCTTCCTGATTTCTTCTGGGTTTTTTTTTTTTTTGTTTGTTTTTTTGCATATTTGCCACACGTGTATGTTTAAGATTGTCAAACAAATTTTAATATGAGACAAAGATAACTAGAGTAAATACAAAATGTAGCTTTTAAATGATTTTATTTATTAAGGGAAAAAAGCTATCCAACCTTAAATGGTGAAAAAATAAATATCCCCTGAACCTAATAACTGGTTGTGCCAGCCTTGGTAGCAAGAAGCGTTTGTGATAACTGGCATTGAGTCTTTCACATTGCCGTGGAGGAATTGTTTTAATTCAGCTACATTGGAGCCCTTTCCAGACCGACAGATGTCAGTGAGTTTGTTTCTCAGCTGTTCTTGCGTCTCTTTAGATTGTGGCATGACGTGTTGCTTTTTGAGATCTTTTGGCCTACTTCACTTTGTCAGACAGGTTCTATTTAAGTGATTTTCTGATTCAACAGGCCTGGCAGAAACCAGGCCTGGGTGTGACTAGTGAAATTGAACTCAGCTTTCCAAAAAAATTTGGTTAATCACAGTTAATTTTATAATTTAACAGTCAGTTTAACAAACTTTTTTTTCACACAGGGCCAGGTAGGTTTGGATAGCTTTTTTCCATTAATACATGAAATCCTCATTTAAAAACTGCATTTCATATTTACTCTGTTATCTTTTTCTAATATAATTTGTTTAATAATCATTTCGTTCTGTGCCTTGTGTGCACAATGACAATGAGTTGAATCTACATCTACATCTACATAATCTGAAACACTAAATTGAGGCAAATGTGCAAAAAAAACTAAGAAATCACGAAGGGGCCAAATGCTTTTTCATGCTTGTGATATTCAGTCTTTGTTGTTTGCTATTCTGCTTCCACTGTTCAACAATGAAAGCCATTTTAGAACTATATTTTTTCATCACTGTGAGCTCCATATTACAGCCTGACAATTGACCCGTACAATGTGAGATGAGAAATCTGCAGGTTCTGCCCAGGCAGGAAGAGAGATTAAAGCGTGTGGTGAGAGTTAATGCAGAATGAATAATAAAAATTCTATTTACCCAGCTTTATAAGATAAACCCTATTAGCACAAGAGAGTTGGTGACAGTCTTCTAAGATTAGCACTTTGGAGGCAAGAGTATTTATACATGGATCGACTACTCTGACAGTAGGCTAGATTCTACAGCATACTGAACATAGGAACATGATGTACCAAACAGTTTGGGACAAACACACATATCATTAGACACGTAATGCTCATGTATTCTAATGACATTCATAGAAAAGCAGCTTTGTGGAGAAGGAAGTACTGAAATTCACACACGAAGGGGGACATTCTTGCTGTTAACAAGTGGAAAGGAGTTTGTCCGCCTACACGCTCAGAAGACCAGGGGATGTGTGTTTGGGCCTGGTTTAGAGGCTGCTGGCTTGCTTTACTGTAGCAGGTGGTGGACATTTTTCATTTACAAGAAAACACTAAGTGTAGGCAGCAAAGAGGAGGTGCTGTCATCTATTCCTGCATCGAACAAAGCCGCTATGAACTACTTTGTGGCAGCATGAATGATCACTTTGCACGGATGCCATTTTTTCTGGCCTCAGTAATATTTCAAAATTTACACAAAATAAAGCGGAGTTAATAAAATGTTGCTTAACCGGAGCTGAGGCTTTCAGACTGTCCTTATTAGTTAGCTGCAAATTTCAAAACTAGCATGCTGAACGGATATAGCAGGCAGCTGCTGCATCAACGGGGTTGAGTTTCAGACTGCAGAGAGTAATGTTGCTAACATTCAGGAACAGCAGGGCTCTGGTGACACATGCTTTTAACGGAATGAATACAGCTGAATAATTACAAAGTTTGGACTTTTTCTGAATATCTGTTGTAGCTCTTTCCAGGTGGGAACCAATGGATATGGGAGCTTTTCTGTTTTAATGAAGTCATTATTATTATTGTGAACAGTAATTACAGTAATTTGGTCTCTCTTTAATTCATTCTTCAAATTCATGATTAAGACTATTCTCCTTTCGCAGTCCAAGTGGTTAGGCTATGGAAAAATCTGTGATTTTTCATTATTATAGTGATAGTATCGTTAACTAGGGATGCAGTTAATTGCATTGCATTCCTGTCAAAGACTAGCCCAACCAGCACTAACTGAAACAGTTAATTTCAGTCAGTTTTCATCAGGCAAATAATATAATTTAACCTGTAATCCTTTTTTTAAAATGTTGCTTTCTGGCACTTGAGCCGTAATGTAACAAAACAAAACTTATTAGAGAAACACAGACCACTTTCTATTTTACAAAAAAATATAAAAATAAAAAGATGTAAACACATTTCATTAGAGCGCTGCAACATGCTTCTAAATAATGGCTGACAGCCTTTTTAATTAAAAAAAAAATCAACAAAACAGTTGCTGGCAGAACAGGTAGCTGGCAGCAGACAAAAGAATTGTTTGGTGAACTGCCGAAGTAAGCGTCTAAAATTAGTTTCCCTTTTCTGTTTATTGAATAAAGGATCAATTTTGAATTTACGAGCAGATAAGGGAATCGAATGGTGCAACGAGAGTTGTAATTGGATTGAGCTTCCCAAAAATTTCCATCCCTACAATCAAGAACATGCGTTGTTCAGGGATGAATTTGTCCTCATTAAGTTAATCAAGTTGTCCAGAGTCCAAGTACTCTTGCTTAGGAACAATATGATTTTTTTTGTTTTGTTTTGTTTTGTTTTACCGCCCCTAAGTTATTCTATCACTGCTTAATAGTCGTATCTGTCTCTATGAGACAGAAATGTGGATCAGTGTTATTTGGGCCAGTGTAAGGTCGTCTATTTAGAACTTCTGATTTCATCTCTTTGGCAGACAGAGAATAGATGCACATGTGCAAAATCTTTAAGGCTTGACAGCCAGTGAAAGTCATATTGTCATGCAAGACATTTTCAGCTGTAGAAAAAAATATATAGACGCAGTTTTGGCTCTTATCATTGTGACCCAGAAAAGTCATGGAGGGCTCAGGGGGGCATTGCCCTGATTTACGTGTGTTTCACATGCAGGACTGATGGAAGGATGATGGGTGAGTAAAAATCAAGAGTAGGACGGTAATGGAGATTATCCCCGCCTTTCTCACGCAACTGCAGGATCCCACACTAAAGGAGTCCAGCAAATAATAGAGATTATACAGCCAAGCTTTGGTTACCATGATTAGGATTAAGTCTTAGGGATTCATAGTTGTTGAGGTGTCCTCTGGGTACCTGCCGGACGGTATGGTTGATGTAGGTATCTCAAAATTTTGTTATTCAGTAGTACTATTATTAATATGTATATGCATTGATTCATGCAAATGAGGCAGCACTAAAACAATGGCGCGGGCTTCTTTTATGCGCCACAGTGTTTTAATTTACACTGAACTGAGCACTGATGCTGAGTAACGTTTGATGATGGCCCGAGCTTGTTCAATTCCCCAAATGTGATCCAATACAGTGGCTCTGGTCGTTATACTCAGAGCAAGCATCCTTTAGAAAGCAATTTAAATGAAAGGAGTTCTGAAATAAAGCGCTGCAACTAGACTTTAAATTGTGAAATTATGATCACGTGGAGTTGTTACCACTAATGGCTTCCTTACTAAATAATATTATTGAGTTGTTAATATCGACTCTGCATAGCCTTGTTGATAGACAGAGGCATACCGATTATATTACTGTCTCAGCGCACTTGTTCAGGGATGAAGAATGCAATACGTTTACACGTGGCTGAACGCTGGAACCTCATTCACCTCACTCACCCTCTTGTTTACATTGTGAAACATGAAACAGAGTTCACCCATATAAAGGTATACATTTAATCTGGAAATACTTTCACATTGTAATTTTTTTTTTTTTGAAGCACTGTTTGAAGACGGCACGTGATTTCTTGCTATTTCTGGAGCCTCTACTTCCTGTTGATGCAGATGTGTTGTCGTACGGCTAACTCAGGCAGTCATTCACCTCACACGTCGCAAACAATGACAGATCCTTGTGTTTTGCAGGTCTCTCTCTCTCTCTCTCTTATAACCCCACTTCCCCTTGGGCAATAAGAGCTGAAATGGAAGGAGAGATGGATGATGTTATTTTGAACTGTGACACGTCTCCATGCAAGTCATTCCATTATTATTCATAAATAATTGGCCAGCACCGTCTGTAGAAGCTATTTATAAAGCTGATTGCTGTTTTGATAAGGAGCGCAAACTCTGAGAGTGCATTCTTGTTTATCCAGCAGAAGGTTCAGTTTTTAGAAAGCTGTGCGTAAAGCGCTGGCCTCTTTCTGATTTTGTTTGCCCTCAAACGCTGGCCAGATATTACAGTTGGAGTAAATGTGTAAGGTATTGATTCCAACTCTGTCGTGTCACATCTTCATGCTGATGTCCTGCGAACAGCTCAAGCATTTAGATATACTTAATTCTCTTTCACTGGCAGCTAGAGATATCAACTCCATCCTTCTTCTAAGGATCCGTCTTCCACTTGAATTGAAAATCAATACAGACTGGTGAGGCCGGTCAGTTATGCTGTATTAAATAGTATCACTAATCCTGCTCAGACAAATAGCTTGCACGCACATGAACCACTGCTCATTTTTTTATCCTGACTGCAACATTTCAATCTCCATTACTTACATCAGTGGGTGTATGTATGTCCTGACGTACCTGTATAGTTAAACATGCACTGTTAAATATTTCGCTGTGCCCTTGAAGAATAAAAACGTTAAGAACAAAGAGAGAGAGGAGAAGACCTAAGCAGAGGGGAAAAAATAGAAACTAATCTGTTTGGGAACAAAGGAGTGGATTATTTAGCCTTCATGGGCCTTCATTAGGATAAGCCCCGAGCCTTATGACGAATATTACACTTGAGCGTTAGAGGAGACGAAGAACCCTTGCCCGGACGAGTTATGCATAAACAAAGTGTAGACTTAATAAATGTTTGTTTGAAAGCTGGAGTCTAAAATAGTAAATGCTTGAAAAGAGAACAGAGAGAGATTCTTTTTTCTTTCTTTCTGTTGTTTTCCAGGAAGCACTTGGAGTTAATGCACTTTGCACATGTGTGTGGGATTAAGCAGGTTCAAGTGCTGGCAGTGCCGGAAGGATTTCACATTCAACAAATATCCTGATTTAGCAAATCAGGATATTTGTGTATAATATGTTAAACTTGGGGGGGGGGGGGGGGCATTATTTATTT
>JAVDPK010002318.1:120533-164958 GCA_034780415.1 Cichlasoma orientale
CCCCCCCCCCCACGGCCATCTTCCATTTTCTTTTTCCACGATCTCTGATTGGATCACATGGAAAGGCTTACCTGTTTGAGCCTACCCAGTATTCACTCAAATACAGACCTGTCAGTTATTCTAAATGAAGTGAAAATTTTTTGTGCTAATCAAGACCATGTGTCACTTGCCACCAGGGTGACTTGGAGACTCACTAACGAGACAATTTGGCTCACCACAGCTCCCAGAATTAGCAGTGCGTTGAGTGGCACTGCCAGGACTCCTTGATGAATTCATCACCTCTGTTACTTGATAGGATACTCAGAGGATTCCTCAATAATTCAGGTATTTTTTGCATGACCATACTCACTTTATTTTTCTTTTAGTGGTCTACTGACATTTGTTGAATTGGCTAACTATTAAAAAAATGGCTATTTTATGACTGTTTAATGAGATATTTTAGCAGTAAGTGTGTAACTGATTGCTAAGGTCACCCCCTCAGTTGCCAGTTTCTCTGTCAAACTTTCTGATGTCTTGCATGGCACAAAATGCAGTTTACAGTGTTGATCATGGAATATTTACTGCTTAAAATTCATTGCCATTTTTAAAACTATGGGTAACTGGCTGCAGACAAACGTAGAAAAACCCCCCACACTTTTCAGTCCTGTCTGATTATCACTGATTTTGATGGCTGAACAAATGTCGCAGGTGGGTTTTAACTACTTTCTATTAACTTATCTCGTGGCTCACAAACATGTGAGCCATGAGCCAAGGGTGACGTGCTCACTCCTGCCAGGTAGGGGGAAAAGAGAAAGCTCACAGAGAAGATTCATGGATGTAGTGAAGGAGGACATGCAGACGGTTGGTGTGACAGAGGAGGCGGTTAGGGATGGGGCGAGATGGAAACAGGTGATCCACTGTGGCGACCCCTAAAGGGAGCAGCTGAAAGAAGAAGATCATCTCTGGAAACATCGACAGGCTGAGAGTAAACTTCCCCAAAACGAATAAAGAACTGGACAAAGCTGGTAATGTCTGACTAAAATCTGACGGCATTGAGAGAAGCAAGCCAGGTCACGCCGCTGTCGCTCTTATGTTCTTATCTTGGAGAGACCAAAATATGACACCCCTCCCCAAACCATCTAAATATGTTTCACTTCATTCACACCACCTTGGGTCGTTAGAGGTCAGGTGTGTTTAAAACACTGAAGCTCCAGAAAAAGAGAGTGATATTTTTTTTTCTGGGGATTTAGGAGTATAGATTTAAGCTACAACATGCAGAAATGGAAATTTTTTGCCTTCCTTTTACTTCTACTTTTAAAATATTAAACTGCCGGAAGATGCTCTTTTAGTTGTCTATAAAGATTAACTTCTGAAGTACAGACATCTGGGGAGACTTCCTCAGCAACTGTGATGCTTATGACTCTGCCCGTACACAGCAAACACTTGATGGCTTAAAACGAGAGTTTGTGAAGTACCACTTAATATACTGATCATCACCTATTGTAAGTGTGAAAGTCCAGACATGTCGCTCCATCTGTTGGGAGGAACCGGTGATTATTAGCTTGTGTTAGGGTTGTTGTCACTGCTAGAGCTGGCCAAAAAGCAATGTGTTCAAAGATTAACCTTAAAGCTTGGAGGATTTGTGTGCCAATATATGAGGGGGGGAGGGGGGGACAGAGCACTGCATGCATTATTCAAAAACACAGTCATTTAATCACCAAAAAAAATCACATTGTTGACCACTTGCTCTGCAAATAACTATGACTCTATTTGTTTGATAGCGCTAACTGCAGTGGTAAGAATCAGATAACAAGCAAGGGCGCCAGTGCAGTCTCCTCGTCTGTCTCTGATCCTTCTAACTTTCTCATCGTGAGAGTATAACTGTCATCTGTGGACTAAGATCAGTGTCTTAGCTGAGAAGATCTTCTTTCCTCAAGTGCAGGCTATGCTGGGGTTTCATTTTCCACACTCCCTGCGCTCAGCTCTGATGTGCGGGTACAGTTATAGGCTGTGGCCTGTGTGGATGACAATGAATAGAAAATCAAAAAGAACAGGCATTAATTGAGCTGTATATAAAGATAATTTTATATTGCTGCCACATTGCTTCTGTTAGATTGAAGAAATGTTGCACAGTTTTTGTTTAGTATAATTTTGCTGCTTACCAAGCTGAGATCTTCCAATGTTTTTTGTTTTTTTTTTCTGTGGATAGCTGAAGGAGAATAGAACAGTCTGGCAGATTGTGGCATAACACTCTTTCTTATTTACATAATATGTCAAATTCACTAGAAAAGAAATGATATTAGAACCCACTGGTGCTTTTGCAGCTTTTAGTGAAATGTTTTGTTTTTTTCTCCAAGTACGGCTTCTTCATCCGAGTGAAAAAAAAAAGAAATGTGGATTTCACTGAATTTAATTTCATTTTCTCTTGCTTAACATTGTGCAATTATATTTACACTATTATATAAAATGAAGTACAATAGAAATGATCTTTCCTTGGCCTGGAACAGTGAGGAAGGAGCTGTATGGCCACTCAAAGTATAAGGCTTAGCAGAGATGAATGAATTACGTTTATAGCTGAACGTGGCAGAAGTACTTTTAAATTTTGCACCTTTAAGAAGAAGAAGTGTGTAATGGAATAGTGCCTTTATTTTATTTTATTTTATTTTTTATTTTTTTGGACTCATTCAGGCTCTTTGTGTTGAGTCTGGCGGAGATGTGAAACTCTTTATCGTCTCATTTGAATAGCTAAGTGCCTCAGTGAGTGGATTGCATGCACGTAGAGATAATAGTGCTATAATACGTAGATATTTAGATTAACTGGATTTCATTTTTACAACTTTGTTAGATTGTGTGGGTCTTTAGGGGATTACTGACACACCCTGCAGAACATAAACCCTCAGAAAGCGATGATGGTGCAACCAGCACCGTCTCTGGCAAATCCTGCAGAGACCACATGTCAAGCAGCATCTCTGAGAGTTACAGTTAGGTATTTTCCTCACACATTCACATTTTCCTCCAGTACTGAAGCTACAAAATAAGAATAAAACTGGGCTAGTCTCTTGGCGCAAGGGGCTCCAGAAATACCTGCAGGTGATAACTAGCTGAGACTTTGTAGCAGGTGTCCTGTCACCTTCACCATTATGTATGTATGTATCATAGCTGTGGGTGGAGGTGGTAATTAACTGTTGTTTTCCTTTTTTTAGAATGTTGCCATGACAGCTCTCCCTGTCTCCCTTTTTTTTTTTTTTCACCATTATTTTCTCAATAACTGTCACCCACTTCCAGTGTCTCTGTTTCTACATTTTACCCTCGAGCTATGTGCCATTACACTTTTCCCTCTTTGTTATATATTTTTAAATAGAATGTCTGCCTCATGCAGTTAACACAGAATCCTCTCACCTTACAAATGTTGTACATACGTGTGTGTGCTTGTGTGTGTTCTTGAAATAAGGATGGTTTTGATGGGCTGACAGTGTCATCCATCATGGTCAGATCAGCTCATGCACTCTGCCCAGCGGGCGGTGGCCTGCAGGTAACAACAGCTGCAGCACAGTGTCTCAGCTGTCATCAGGGTACCGAATATCAGCGTGACGAGCCCTGCCCATGTCAGCCTGCTGCATTGCACTGGGCGATACTGCAAAAGAAATCACTATTTTTTATTTTTTTTTTTTGTGCTCTAAGCCCTAAAAGCCTGTTGTTGATATCCAGGTGTGTCAGTTTTAAATTACAGCATTGTAAAGGCTGCTTTTTTTTTTTTTAAGTTGTGTCTATTTATAACAGTTTGAAATGATTAGTAATTATTTTGTTAGCTGATAAACATATGCTTAAAGAGAAACTATTAGGGTAATTTCCAGCTCCATGTTTTTATTCTGTAATAGACTAGTTTTCCCTTTTCATGAGGGGTCACCACAGCGGGTCGCTCTGCATATTTGATTTGGCAGATTTTCACACTGGCTGCCCTTCCTGACACAAGCCCCAAGGGATTTGTGTCTCCTCCTGGGATCGTACAGGGGGGCTTTGACTTATCCTTGTTTATCTTACTACTGGGCTCATACTCGGCGCAGCCCTTCGGTCCATCCACCGTCCAAAACAAGCCATTTTAGCTCAGCTCCCTTTGAGCCAGTTTTCTTCTGACTGGCTGCACCTTGCAAACGAAAGATTTGAACAGCATTTGGGGGGGCTTCCTGTGTTGACAACTAGAGCTGTGTGCCTGAGACAACTATATGAAGTATATCTGCTCTCACTGACATGATTCAGAGCCAAGAAGAGGAAAAAAAAAAACAGTCTGAAAGGGAGAGGTTATAACAGTCTGAATCCTGATCTTTTGTCTCATAGGGATTACTCGTACAAATGCTGACCATAGAATGTGAAATTTTTGCCATGTGACAGTAAACACACGACAGAAAATACTGAAAAGCATAATAGGTCCTTCCACATTCTGCGTCTCTGTGGAAATTCTGGTAATTTCCAAGGTTTGCAAACCTTTCCACCTTTCAAATGCACTCACTGTAAGTTGTTTTAGATAAAAGTAATTGTCTAGAAAATATAATGTTAAGATTCAACCATGTACTGTGCACAGAGGGAAATGGGTCCCAAATAATCAGTAATCTATAGAACCAGTGGATTTGTTTTCTCTGTGGACAGGCTGATCTGTTGCTGCTGGCTTTGAGCTTTCCTAAACATGTGTGACTACTTTCTGTAGCACTGGCTAGATGCTGAAATGCCATTGTCTTCAATTTATTGCATGAATAAGACGGAAGAAAGGACGTGTAGAGTGTGCAGGTGGGACCATGGGGTGACATTACTTTCTGATTTAGTGAATGAGCAGCCCCATCAACACTAGGCTGCAGCACACAAAAATGAACTCACTTTATATTATAATGTATTAAACTCACAATCAGATGTAGTTACTTATTAACTGGAGGTGCCAGATCTCTGTTCCAGATCATTCTGGCCCACTTTAACCCCTGACTGTTCTACCGCCCTGATTTTTGTCATGGCAGTTTGTCATTCAGCGTCAGCCATCGGTGAATGAGCACCATCATTGCGTTGGCAGTGGTGATGGACAGGTCCCTTTGAGGGGACCCTTTCCCCTGAGGGAACAGAGTCCTGTCCAGGTCAAGTTTTCAGGCCGTCCCTCTCAATCCACTCTCAGATGTCTGCCAGGCAGGCATCAATCTGCGTGGAGGGTAGCGAATCTGGTGGTTATGAAAGATGTAGCAGATAGGGCAAGGAATTTGAGGACAGAAGGTTTCCTGAAGCCGAATGAAGCTCTCGTGCCACTGCTGGGAAGGACAAACCAAACTGGTAGGGGTCTAAGAGGTAGGTAGTTCTGTTTCTGGCATTTGTGGGTCCGGTGTGTGTTAATAGTGTAATAGTGAAAGTTGCAAATTTGACAGGAGTGGGACAATGTCCTTACGCTAGAGAGGCATTGAGGATAGTTCAGAGTGAGGTCAGAGGTGACAGACTAGCAGCGTGGAAAGGGGATAGGGTAAAGGGAGCAGGCGGTAGAGCAATTGGAAGTTAGAAGGTCTAAAAGGAGGGTGGGAAATAAGATTAGATTATTTTAAATTGCCTCAGATTGCACAGGTCTTATTAAATGAACACACTGTTACAAGCGCAGATTGTCACATTAACATGATGTCTAACCTCTCTGCCTCACTGCCGTTGTTCCCTGCCCGACAAATGAAGTAATAAAATGAAAATAGTGTCATGTTGAAATATTTATTATCTAATAACCAGGATGACAAATATTAATATAGTGATTGGAAAAAAAAAGTTCAGCATCATCAAAAGGTTTAAGAGGGAGATGACGTTTGAGTAATGATATTTCAGGTCTGCGAAAGCCCTTCTCTGCATCTGTTATCGCACCGGTGATGGAGGGATGGAGGGGTAAAAACCAGACATGCCAACATTAACATGCTAACATGCCATTCTGGGGCCCGCTTTGTAGATTGAGCTTAAAGCACTTGTTATCCTTAAATATTTTCATCGCGTCTGACATGTATAAAATGATGTCTTCTACATTTCATCTCCAGCTGGTTGATTGAACTTGATTTGATGTATTGTTCTGGGCTGGAAGTGATCTAACACAATGATGTCTAAAGTCAGTCTATGCTGTGATAAATCTACCAGACCATAACACAGACAGCCCTGTAGCACATTTTAATTGTTTTACTGCTCTGACTGTGTGAATGCAGATGATCAGCTTGGCTCTTGTGGGTGTTTTACTGGATTAGACACACTGCACCTCTGGAAATGCAGATTCATGATTTTTACATTATGCAAATAATAAGACACACATGTTTGTATTAGCACTACTAAAACTGACTAAAAATTAGTTTCTCATGATTCCTGACAGTTTGAAATTACAATTTTTAGCCAGTGTTTTTGGGAAGCCTTTGTTGAATATACTATCTACATGCGATGGACAGACCTGATATGAAGGATTTACCCGTACCAGCAGGCTCAGAGCAGCAGCTTATTAGGTTTTCATTAATGTCTCCAAAGATTCAATAAAAGATAAAGCTGTGTCCTTGGCACAGGCTAATTCTCACTCATGCTGGCATATTTATGGTGTGAAGCACAAGTTGGTTGCCAGGTTAGAAGGTTTACATTTGAATTTGGGAGTGTGTGTGTGGTATGTGGGGGCTTGAAAGAGAGTTCACATTATGTGGTTGGGAAATAGGGTTGTAAATATTGTGAGGCCATAAATTTACCAGTCTTCAGGTATTTTTACTACACTGTTTACACAGTGACAGCTGTCACTTTTATACAGGTATCTTTGGATGCAGCAGGTCTTTGTGTTCCATGTTCTAAATTACTGAGCACAGCAGCTTTATGGCCATGTTCGATTTTCAGCCTTTCTATTAACTCAAGGATTGTCAAAATTGATCTGCTATTGGATGGATTGCTGAAAGTCATTGTTTCTACAGTAATAATCTGGATGCTTTTGTACAGTAAATATTTACATCTTTCACGGGTTTGTTGAATTGTGATCTTACTTTACTTATAGCCTGAAATACTGTGCAAGAATACTTATAATGACATGTACTGTAATAGAGGATTTGCTCCATAATGTACATCCCCACTTTGTGCACAGTTTAAAATGCACAGTCATTGCTTGTCTACAAGAGCATACAAACACCACTACACACAGCCATTACCGCTGACATTCTCTTTTTAATTCATATGTAAATTGCTGAAGCCTGATTAAGTCAGGATTAAGATAATGAAATTAAATAGCAAATGTTCGGAGAAGGTAAAAGGTTTTGGGAGGAGTGTGTGAGGCGCCTGTGGGAGTTTGGTAACATTGATGTGTGGATGTCTCGGAGCAGCAATGCTGTCACCCGGCATTGTTACCCGTCTCCGTGGCTTCCTGGGCTTTTGTTTTGGATATTTAGTTTCGTTATATATTGTTGTGTGACACCTTTATTTGGAGATTGAAATTATTTACCTTTGCAGATTTATAGCCAAATTCATCTCTCTCTTACTCTCACTTCTTAGCAGTGCATCAGATGGTAGTTTGTTTACTAGCACATGACTCACTCCTTACTTAATAGGAGACGAACTGGTAAACAAGCTACACTGGTCAACAGTTTCTCTGTTTTGGAGCTGATCCCAGCTACACTATGTTGCCCAAAGTATTCGCTCGCCTGCCTTCACACACACACATGAACTTGATTGACATCCCATTCTTAATCCATAGGGTTTAATGTGATGTCGGCCCACCCTTTGCAGCCCATTTGTGAGGTCAGACGAGACGGCCTGGCTCGCAGTCTTCGCTCTAATTCACCCCAAAGGTGTTCTATCGGGTTGAGGTCAGGACTGTGCAGTGTTCTGCTGTGCAGTCATGTTGGAACAGGAAAAAGCCATCCCCAAACTGTTCCCACAAAGTTGGGAGCATGAAATTGTCCAAAATGTCTTGGTATGCTGAAGCATTAAGAGTTCCTTTCACTGGAATTAAGGGGCCGAGCCCAACTCCTGAAAAACAACCCCACACCATAATCCAGACAGAGAAATGTGATTCGTCACTCCAGAGAACACGTCTCCACTAGAGTCCAGTGGCGGCATGCTTTACACCACTGCATCCAGCTGCTCGGCCATGGAAACCCATTCCCTGAATCTCTCTGCACACTGTTCTTGAGCTAATCTGAAGGCCGCATGAAGTTTGGAGGTCTGTAGCGACTGACTCTGCAGAAAGTTGGCAACCACTAAGCGCCTCAGCATCCGCTGACCCCACTATGTGATTTAACGTGGCCTACCGCTTCGTGGCTGAGTTGCTGTTGTTCCCAATCGCTTCCACTTTGTTATAACACTACTAGGAGTTGACTGTGGAATATTTAGGAAGAAGGAAATTTCATTCTTTCACAGATGTTTCTAGAAGCAGTCTCTGTGCTTGGTTTCATACACGTGGCCATGAAAGTGATTGGAACACCTGAATTCAATGATGAGGATGGATGAGTGAATAATTTTGGCAATATAGTGTGTCATAGGCCAGGAGGCATGCATGGTACACCTTTGTTAAGGGAGGATGGTGTGTCTAGGTGGGCTAGTTTGGCGTGAAGAAACATCAGTTTTATCAGTGATCCAGAATATTACAGTACGGTACAATGCAAACGTTTTGAGCCATCTCTCATTTCTTTATTTTTTGATTTATTACATTTATTGAACCATCCGGAAACATAAATGGAAATACAGTATATAAGGCAAAAACAAGAGTTTGTACAATTTTGAAAATCAGTATTTGGACAGCCTGAACTCCTTTATTCAGCTTTCCAGTCATTTCTTTAAGTAGTCTTCAGGAATAGTTCTCCAGGCTTCTTGAAGGACGGTTGGGGTTGGAGCCTATCCCATAGGGTCCGAGGCAGGGTCCACCCCGGACAGGTCACCAGTCTATCACAGGGCTAACACAGTAAATTAGTGAAGTCTGACTACATTTGCTTCAGAAGTATTTTAGCTGTAGACCCCTTATGTACCTCTTAAGTACAAGAACCCCACTACCACTACATTGTAAAGATCATAGAACAGCACACCCAACAGCCATACCATCATGTTAGACCTGATCGCTCTTTTGAAGAATCAATCGACTACATAATTATCTAAAATCTCTTTATCAGTGTACGGATGCTACTCACAACAGCTCCTGAGCAAATAAGAGGGCAATAACATTATATGCAGGTAGTAGTGATTTAATTTAATACAAAACAGTCTGATTTTTTTTTAAATTTCCCTTAACATATGAGAACAATGAATTATTTCCTGTTTAGACCACATGCTGTACCAGTATTTTATGGCACCCTATAGAAAAACTATTTATTAAGCTCCCATTCATTCTCTGTAGACCCACTGAAATGTAATGTGAGTAGAGTCAGATGTCTGACTCCATCCGTCTCTATTTCATGTCTTGAAGTCTCATTAGCTGCATGCTCTAGGGCTATTGATCTCGAAGAGACGTTAATTACGTTATCAGAGCTCGAGTTGTATCCTTCGTTATAGTAAACACGGGAAATGAGGATATGAGGCTGTTTTCAGTCACATATTGGCTCGGGCCTCCAAGAAAACCTCAAGTTTCACTGTGAAAAATATTAATCAAATAATGTACGAGTGGTAATAAAAGCTCCTTGTATCTCATTTATTATTTTCATGTAAGGGACGGCTTTTGCTTCCTAACTTCCTCTGTTTTGCTTCCCTTATATTTATAGTGGAATAACAGTTTTCTTCTTAATCAACAGTTTCTAAGAATGAACCACTTCCTGTCCCAGTCCCAAGATCCAAACTCCTTTTGTGAATGAATGGGATACCCGCCTTCCAGGAAGGGATCTGATTGGAATCAATTCTATATAAATTACCACTGAGTCACTTAAAAAAGTGCTTTTGTTTTTATTTAGAAGAATGTTTGATTGATCAAAAATGTCTTCTGTGACAATTAAAGATTAATGGAATCAATAATCATAAATCGTTAATGATACCTTTAATAGAATAACTACCATTGCAGCTGTGTTCCAGTGGCTTACTGTGGTACCTGGTGCAAGTTTTTCTTGGTAAAAGGCTAATTCATCAATACAAGAGCCCACTATGTTAGCGCAGCTGATTGAAGGAGTAACAAAACTGGGTAGTTGTATGCCTGGAAGCATTAGCCTGTGCGGGTACAAATGTCTCAAACTGACCAAAAAAAAAAAGAAAAAGAAAATGTTCTAAAAATTGTGAGAATACTCTTGAGCCTAGGAAATTGACACCTTTCATGCAAACATTATGTATAACAAGTGGGACATTTGTACCTACATGCTTTGACTGGAGTCACTCGCACGCTCGGTTATTTTGTTTGGGCACTCCTAAGGCAGTCTAGCTATTTACTGGATTGTATTGAAATTCGGGCCCACAGCAGATCATAATTATTTTGGTGTATCAGGATGTCTCCTGATACATTCGAACCTATCCTGTGAAATAGGGCAACACTTACTAACTGAACTGATACAAAATAACACGTTTTTTTATCCCTGCAAAATGTGTCCTCGAGGTTTCATTACGCTGACATTCTGTCCTGCCAAATAAACAAATGAAATTACAAATTAACAAAATTAAAATTTTCATTGATGTTCTCATTGCCTAATAATTTCAGTCCCAGTTTATTTGTTTTCTATAAAGTTATGTAACACAGTTGTGACGCAACTTATTTTATTAGACCCCAAAACAAGTCATGTGGAAAGTGTGCGTTAACATTAACAGCTATTGCACGTAATCCAGGGCAGCAGCTACTCTTTGAGTGTTAGTGTAGATTAGTATGAAGCTATGTGCCCAGCTTCTCTGGAGCATTGTTTGACTCGTGTGATTTCTGTCCTTTCGGCTATTCTGTTGTTCGGCTGTCAGAGCAAAGTGCAAATTCTATCAGCGGGAGTTTATTCAATCCAGTTTTCCCCAGCCTGAAACCTGTGGACCGAGAAAATGGAATGATTTTCCCCCCTTTCACAGTGTTCACACACCATCCAATTAGAGTGCCGAAACACAAGGGACAGCGCAATAGGCAGGCAGAAATGTGGGCAGCGTAAAAGGACAAAAGAACGGTAGTACGACAGGTCATGGGATATTGTTAGAGAAGGAAGAGCACAAAAGAGGAGCAGAACTGGTGTCCTTGAATGCCAATTATGTGCTTGTATATCAAATGTATTGAATACATTAATGAATGAAAGTTTACTCAGTATTTAAATGTTTTCTATATTGCGCAAAAAATGAATGCAGGACCCATATTTTGGCCAAGATTTTCTTTTTTCTTTTTCTTTTTTTTTGCATATAAACATAGTGGCCACTTAATTAGATATGCACTTTTAACTGCTCATTAACGCAAATATCTACTCAGCCAATCACATCTCACAACCATCTCAGAGGTTTACAGAGAGTGGTCCAAAAAAAGGAGAAAATATCCAATATCCTTGTTTGATGCCAGAGGTCAGAGGAGAATGCACAGACTGCTTTGAACTGATAGCAAAGCTACAGTAACTCCAATAACAGCTCACTCAAACTAAACTAAACAACCAAGGTATGCAGAAGAGCATCTCTGAACGTACAACACATCCAGCCTTAGAGCAGATGAGCTACAGCAGCAGAAGACCGCGCCGGGTTCGCTCCTGTCACATAAGAACAGGAAAGAGGCTGCAGTTCACACGGACTCTTGTCAAGTGCACGAGGACTGATTTCTGACCAAGCTGAGTTACATTTTATTTATACCCACTCTCATCTTTGTATTATCTATACCAGTTTCAAATCTCAGACATGAATAAAAATGGCAGATTTTCTTTACGGATGTGTTGGGAAATGTGCAGCAGTAACGTTCAGGATGGTGGATTTCTGGATTTTTAAAGCACAGGTAGGTTCTAGGGTTCAGTGCTTTTCCTCACAGCGTGAGGGTCTTCATCTTTGTGACCCGCACTTCGCCACCAGACAGATCTCCGGCAACACGCTGCCACTGCATTAACAGCTCTCCCCTGAATGACGGTTAACCTCGGCGAGCAGATTTCGTTATGATAGGTGTTGGGCCTTCCTGCACAGCACTGATGGAAAGGACCAACACCTTCCTTTTCCGGAGGTCAATTTTAAATCACAGGGGGTGACCCAGTTTCTACTTGACTAAGAGACAGTGACAAGATAGCAGCCACTATTCTTTGCTGGCCTCTTAGCAGGTAAGAAGCAAATTGACAAATATCTTTTTTAGGTTTGGCGTTGAGCTTGTCCATCACTTTGGTGGCAGAGCTGTCAAAACTCTGTGTTGAGCAGCCAAATTGTGATTTATGTGTTGTGTTATTGGAATAAACAACATATTGACCTGTCTCTGTGACCACTAGAGTGTAGACTTATTTTTTTGTCAATTTCCTAACAACAGCATCAGCTACAAAAAAGATAAAGAAAATAAGTAGCACATACAGAAATATGATACTAAGGAAAAGAATGATTGACTTTTTTTTTATCTAACATTTATGACCTGCCAATCAGTCCCACCAAATTTGGCTTACAGTTGTCAATACGTCATGTCTCATTATGGTGATGTTAATCAAAGGAATACCTGTAAAGATAATAGATATTAGCTAGTTTGTGGTGAAGAAGAATAAACTCTTCATATCATATCCTGATACCACTGTTATCCTGGGAAACATGCACTCACTGGCCACTTTTTTTTAGGTACACCTTGTTAGTATCGGGTTTTGCCTTCAGAGCGGCCTTTATTCTTTGTGGCACAGATTCAACAACCTCCTCGGAGATTTGGGTCCATACTGACATGACAGAACCGCACAGGTGCTGCAGCATTTGTCAGCTGCGCATCCATCATATCCATCGACACAAGGCAGGATGGATGGTTTCATGTTTTTATCCCAAATTCGGACCCTACCATCTGAATGTGACAGCAGAAATGGAGACTCATTAGAGCAGGCAACATATTTCCAATCTTCTATTGTCCAATTTTAGTGAGCTCATGTGAAGTGTAGCCTTGGTTTCCTGTTCTTAGCTAACAGGAGTGGTCTTCTGCTGCTGTAGACCATCTGCTTCGAGGTTGGATGTGCTGTGAGGTCAGAGGGGCTCTTTTGCATACCTTGGCTGTAACAGTCTGGCCATTTTCCTCTGATCTCTGGCCTCAAACAGGCATCTTCTCCCTGACAACTGCTGCTCACTGACTATTCTCTGTAAGCCCTAAATTCCAGCAGATCAGCAGTTTCTGAAATACTCAGACTCATACCCATCTGGCACCGACAGCCATGCTGCAATCAAAGTCGCTTTCTTTCCCATTCTGATGCTCAGTTTGAACAACAGCAGGTGTCTTGATGAAGTCTGTGTGCCTAAATGCATCGAGTTGCAGCCATGTGACTGGCTGATTAGATATGTGTATTAATGAGCAGTTGAAAAGGCGCACCTAACAAACTGGCCAGTGTATTGTCATATTATCATATCTCGTACTCCTTTATGATTCCCACACTTGTCAGTCACCAAAAGAAATGATTATATGGACCGCTGGGGCATAAGTGGCACTGGATTGTCTAAAAAAAAAAGAAAACATTTTGTAGCACACTTAAATGACACCAACTTCTTTTCTGACAACCCAGTGAGCCTGCAAAAATCTCCAGCTCTCTTCATATGCCGTGGCAAAAGAGAGCTGCTGGCTGAAAAGGACAGGAAAGACATCTTTTCACACGCAGCCTTCTTCTCAGTGTCGTCTTCTTTTTTTGAAATCATCAGAGTATCTTACACGGCAACTTTAGACAAGTGACAAATAGGCCTCTCGAATTTGTTCAACAATGTTCTCACGTAACGTCACATAATGTTTGTCACGCACGGCTTCTTCTCTGTGCTTTTATCAGATTTTAAAAAAAAAAAGTGTAACGCTGAGTGTATGTAAGCGGGGGGAAAGGCAGCCATGTACCCATAAGAAAATGTCATTAACACATTACTGCCAAACACTTTGCTCTTACAAAGACACTGAGAGTCTGCTATCGCTCAGTGAATTACTAAAGCTAATTGCCCCTAATTAGAAAGCCTTGATTAAGGCGCAGCTTTTGATTTAGGAGGAAGCCAGCAGTGATGATCCCCGTGAGTCTCTCGCCATTCTAATTTTTCATTTCAGCATTCATTTTGTCATTTTTCCTGTTTAAAAAGGGGCTTTATGCATAAAGGCAAGTCATTTGTCCAAGATTACATTTTTTCCTGATTGCAACTCAGTGACCTCTCGCATCAATTGTCTCGACATCTTCATATGTCCTCTAGAAATGTTGTCTAGGACGTGAGACTTTTTAAATGTTTCCATCCTGTGCGAAACATGAAAGCAGCAGCCTTTAAAATCCCAACGTGGGAAGACACAACTGATGGCTTTTCACAGTGGGATGTCAAGTTGGTTCACTGTCCACACTATAATGTTCATAAATAAGACAACGCGGCTTCCGTTTTGTGTTATCCGGCTCTTATGGCAGTGATACATTGTTTTAATTTACAGAGTGGTGACAAGATTTGAAAAATGCTTTTAATTTCCAACCACAATTATGACTTTTTTTTTTTAGTTCTCCTTTCAGACGTGCAGTAGTGTTCAGCCAGAAGCACATCAGACACACACAACTTTTCATTCCCTTCAAAACTCCATAAAGTATTAAACATTGACTATTTTGGAACAGTCTGCTATGGATATGCTATAATTAGATTCCTGTGCTTGAAAGGCCTGCAGGGTGTTGATCATTGTTATTTCATGAGGCACGCAGAGCTGTGCTTCTCGCCATTTTTAAAATTACCATTTTCTACTAACAGCCAAGCAAAGAGCCCGAGATTTTTATGAACATAAAAATGCCTTTATTTGTCCACCAATCATCTGAGGTCTGTATTACCTTTTTTTTTTTAAATTACAATAACATAAAGCATGTTTTTTTGTTGTTGTTGTTTTGTTTTATATGCCAATACATCATTCTGTAGACTCCATATGCTCAACTATATGTGTTCCCTTTATAATGACCTAGAAATCATACTATAAAGATTGACATGGGAGATGTTTGCCGTTGGAGAAAAGCAGCATCTCTTTAGAAAAACTGTGTGATCGCGCCCTCTGGTGGTAACAATGTATATCACGGCTTAAAATTACTGACACGTTAACTCATTTTTAAAAAAGTGTTTTTTAAGCCAGTGGACACATTGCTTGCACATTTTACTAGATCAGTAGCTGTTTTATCTCTAACAGAGAAGGTCGGGTTCCATTGATCATCAGATTCTGGTAAAACCTTTAATGCTGTTCTCATCCAGCACAAGAACGAAGTCGGCACAGGTGCAACTTTGTAGGCCTCTTCAGCATCTGTGCATGGTGGCTTTGATGTGGCAGAGAAACAAAACACTAAAACGCAGCAAACTGACATGAAAATGTCGGGCTTTCCCAGTTGGACTTTGAGCTCAGTGAATATTACGAGCTTTAAAGTGTTCTGAATCGCCGCCTCACATTTGTTCCTCTCAGAGATTGATCATTACTCAAAACATTACCAGAGCTGGCCATAAGTACAGCTGGCCACAGTTCACGAGTACAGTTGATGAGCAAGAAACGCACACCTGGATGAGAATTTTAAAAAATTATTTATAATATGATACAAGGCTATTTTGTGCAAGAGGTTGTTGGTGCTGTAAAACCTGTACATTATGAACAAAAGCATTTCAAATTCAATAGCAACCTGAAAGCAGAGGATGGCTGCTGGGCCACGATTGTGTCAAATGGCTAACTGTCAAGATACAAGCTGTATTATACAAACAGTCCTCACCTGTATACAATGGCTGTATAGGATTAGATTACATATTTATATAAAGTGCAGAAGAAATAAACACTTACAGTGAAAGCCTGAAGTGCTTCATGACTGAGTGTAAACCCACCACCGCATGCGGAAAGCCCCCACGTCATATGACCAGGTGGGTGGGCGAAAACAACCTAAAGACTTGGCAGCGCAGTATCACAAACTGTTCGCCATAGTTCAGCGGCAGAATATACTGTATACTGTAATACAAAATGTATTAATAGGTTACTATCTGTGTGCAATATACTGAATATTAAAAATATGACTATGAACAGCTGTGAAAAAGTTCTTTTTTTCTTTTTTTTTTAACAATTCAACTGAAGCATAGCACCACAGGCTCTCATGTTTCCCACCACTGAATATGAAGTAACCTGAAATTCATCCTTATTTCAGAGGAATAAGACATTTTTGACATTAAAGATATAAGAAAATATATGCACTGTTAGTGACTAGATTAAATGTTTTGTATATATTTTATAATTCCGATTTGTCACTATAATGTTTCGAGGTTATAAAAAGCAAGTGAATTCAGCATCACAGTCAAGTCTCAAGAATACAGGAGAGCAAAGAGGCATCAAGCGGTCCATCAGACTCTGTCCAGCACCTCTCCATGCCAAAACAGCAGCAGCCAGGGATGGGGGGGACGATTATCTAGGTCTGCTGGGAACCCTACACAAAGACAACTGGAGTTGTAGGTACACAGCAGACTGGGCACATGTTTAAAACCATAAAATGCAATGTCATTTGTACAATATGGAAGCAGTTATGAAACAAAATCACTGGATGACATCTGATTGTGGTCCTTACTGAGTTGGTTCTTTTACGTTTCCAGCAGTCTGGATTGAGCCTTTTCTGCTCTTCAGCCAGGGCCTTGGCTTCCATGGTATACATCCTCCTCTCCTCGCTCTTCATCTTCTTCCACTTGTCACCCAGAATGACACTAATGGCTCTGGAGTGAAAGGTCAGAGACAAATCGAGACTCAATTTTTCAGAATTTGGACATGCTAAAATCTGTCTGACCCCTTTGCTCTTTTGTGCTGGGTATATAAAAGCAGCCTGCATGCATATGATTAAGAAGTGAAACTAAAAGGTCTTTAGGAGAAAAAAAAAGTTACATTTTTCGACCTAAGAAAATAAAAACAGCTGCACCTCGCTTTAATATTGCTTGGAAACAACTGAAGCTGGTAAGCCAGCTGAAAAAAAAGAAGTGAGTGTAGAGACTAAAGCTTCCTGTATCATATGCTGGGAGATGTCTTCATACACTGGTGTGACATTTGTTTGGACATAACTACTACTTGTTTACTACTACTTGATCCACATATGAGAAATTCTAACCCATCACTGTAAGAACTGCTTCGCTAACAATACAGAAGCATGACCTACAATGGCCCTGCATTTTTTTTTCCTTGGTGTGCTATTTTATCCTTGCCATCGGGATTTGAATGGCTAATTAGCAATTCTCTTTACGTTCACCTGCAAGGCTTCATTCACTATATCATGGACTTTTCATGTGTAGCTCTGGGCTTGGAGGCTCTAGCCTGAAGCACTTAGCAAGATCTAACACAAAAATCATCTGATGTTTTCATATCAAGTTAATTCACACTTCTTCTTTTTTTTTTTTTTTTTTTACCTCTACTGTCATTCTCTATCAGAAAATTGGCAGTTTTCCATAGCTGAAAAACATTAAAAATGAGAGAAATAGTCAAGCATCATCAGGAACAATGAGCTGAACAATCAGGATGCAGAGGAAGTTAGAGTGGGAAGAAAAAGACAAAGAGACCATAAAGTTGTGGGTATTTTGTGAAACTTTTCCATGTTCCTGAATTGAAAACAAAAGGTCTGATAAAAAATAAAAAATCATCTAACCAGAAAACCAAGAAATGTAAGTGACTCTCCAGCTAGAAGCTTTAGTAAACATTTGTTGGTACTGATTCTGTTCGAGTCCTTCATGCAGAGTTTAACATTGGCCATTCAGGCAACACATATAATGTTGAGCCGGCTAGTTGGCTAAAGGGCGGTTCTCTGCGAGACCCTGTCCATGCAGCTGAAAATGGTTTGTTTTATTGCTATTTTGTGGTGGTGGGTCTAATTTCATGAGACAACAAAGGCTTTGCATTGGCATTAGTGTATGGATTGACAAGCATACATCAGCAATATAACACTTGTCATTTTTTTTGAAAAATTAAGTCTTGAGCAATCGCTCTCCAGGATTTCTGAACTTTCAAAGGTTTTCTTTAGACATTGAATGTGTTTGTTTGTTAAGCCAGTTAACGCTAACTCGTGACTCATTCAAGCATTAAAAAAATACATCACAAAAGAGATGACCCAGTATTGTTTGTACACATAACAAACAACTTAGCAAAGAAGCAATTTTGAAATGTTACTAGCAGACTGTAAAAAAAAAAAAAAGGAGAAAAAAAAGCACGATTTGTTTCCATTTCTTGTTGGTGCAAAAATACTATTTTTGCACCAACAAGGTTCTATTAACCAAAACTTGACATACAGTATCTCAGTATGCTGTGTAGCCTGTCCTTAAAATTTCTGAGGAAATTCGACAAATGGAAGAGAGAAAAAAAGAAGTGGCAGGCTGAAAAACTCTCCAGCAGATGAACACTATCTGCAAGTCATGTCCTCAAGAAATAGGGGGGAAAAAATTATCAAAGACCTGACACAGGACACGAGAAATGCATCTGGCCCTTCAGTTCATCCATGCACTGTTCATCAGCCTCATCAGAAATGGTCTCAGTGGAAGGGTGGCTGTTTAAATAAGTCATTCCTAAGGAAGGGAAATGGGGGGAAATGGCTGAGGTATGCCAAATGACACCAGAACTGGACTGAAAATCAGAGGTAATGGGTCTTTTTGAAAAAATATTTTAAAATGTTGTTTCAAATTGTTGTCAATATGTATGAGAAGATCCGTAGAGGTACAAAAATGAGTGCTTATACGCGTCTGTAAAACACAGTGGAGGATCTATGGTTTGGAGCTGCATTTCAGCCAGTGCAGTAAAAGCATACCTAGATAGTGTTCCATTGTGTGTTTTTTCTATCAGTCATGGATTGGCCTCCCTGGAATTTAGAATTTATTTATTTGATAGGGACAATGCACATTAATAAACAATCTGTAAATGCGCCAGAATTAGCCAAAGGCTGTTTTTCAGTCTGGACCTCAACATTGTTGAAGCAGTGTGGAATCATTATGACAGAGAACAGAACAAAAGGCAGCCAACATCCAAAGAAGAGCTTTGAATGTCCTTCAAGAAGCCTGGAGAACTATTCCTGAAAACAAGAAAGCTGCCTAAGGGAGTTCAGACTGTGCTGAAGAATAAAGATGCTCATACCAAATATTGACTCTCAGCCTTGTTAGAATTGTACAAACTCTGTCTTTGCCTTATATAATCTATGGATTTCCATGCCTGTAGCATGTTTTAATAAATCATCGCACCCATTTTCCTAGCAAAATATGAGGGGTGGCTCAAGACCTATGCATAGTACTGTACCTGAAAAAATGAGTAAGTGCATTGTATCTCAGTGACTTATACACACCTGTTGTCCTTCCCAGGATACATCTGCGTGTACTCCACCCTGTACTTCTTGGCAAAGAGCATGAAGGCATTCATTGGCCGCTTGCATTTCGTAGGTGTGGCACCACTGGCTGTCCCTGAGTTGTGGCTCCTGTTCGATTTATTACCGGAGGAGTGAGGGGAGCTGGAGCGCTCAAGTTTATCACAGTCTGGACTGACAGCACCCCCACTGGACAAAGAGGCCCTCCGCTGACGAGCCATGCTGCTCAGAACGTACACTGCTGAGGAATCTAGTGGGGTAAAGTCATAGCTGCAGGAGACAAGAGGGAAGAGAGATTCTCTTTAATTGACCTTTTTCTAGTGTGTGGTCCGTTCCCAGGATCTCATTGTCACTTATAAAACTTATATGCAGCACAAACAGTATTTCTGATAGTCTAGTTTGATGTGAAAACATTTACTACTACTTTGACTTACCATGTATGCAAGTGTGTGTCTGTCTGTGTGTGATTAATAAATCACAATTATGTAATTTAACTGCAAAAAGCTAGATGCCCGTTACCTTCTGAAAGTGTCAAAGACCACTGAGTCATCACAGTTAATGGCATCTGGGTGGTTTGGTGGCAGGCACACATCGCCCAGCTGCATCTCATAGCAAGGGATCCCATGGTGCACCACAGTAAGGCTTGGATAAAAGGAAGCCCACCCTAAAACAGTATATTACAGATTGATTCTAAAGCTGTTTATTCAGTTTGCATTCAGCAAACATTTGGTTCAGTGGAAGATTCTAGTAGCAAAGACGAATTTAAACAGGAAAGAACGAGTGTTACCTTTATTCTTGACAAAAAATGGGTGATCCAATCGGCATTCAGCTGTTAGCAGACCTTGATCTGGTGAGCCCGGGTCAAAGGTCAATTTAAGAACTGCCTGCCCAAAAGATGCTGTCTCTTCATGGTTCACCAGTTTAAGTCCATCTGAGCCATATCTCTATAAAGGAAACATATAGCAGATAAGAAAAGCTCCTATTAACCAGCAAGATGGGCGTGTCGCTACTGGTGGAGAATTAGTGCAGATACTTGGTGCTTAAAAACCCAGTACCTGAGACACCTTTGTAAGACAGTAAATTTGAAAATGAATGGATAATTATTTTTTGCATGAAAAATATCATTTTGATTAAAGAGCTTGCACATCCTGGTAGATCAGCCATTACAGTTATTCTACTGTGTTGCCTTACCTTCAAAGAGGATGAGGATGGTGGCATGGTTTCATCATCCGAGTCATCATCTGAATCCCCGAGTTCATCAGCTTCCTGCCACTCCACATTAGGGCCTCGATGGAAGCGCAGACGAGTTCCTGAACAAAACGATGAAACGTGATGAATTAGCAGATGTGTGCTGATATTGCAAAGAGAATGATAGAAACTGGAGGCAATAATACTGTTTGGACATCAGAGGTGGGAACTGATCTTAAAATGTTTGTGATTCATACCATCTTAACAAAGGCACTGCCTGTCTTCATTGACAGATCATATTTGAAAAAAAATTGAATTTTGCATTTATGTTTAAACACTAAGCAAACACTATGAGGCATAATTCTCAAAAGTAGTGTTTCAGCTCAAAGTTAACTCCAAAATGTGCAACTGAAGTGACCTCTCAGTGTATGTGTATGCAGTGACGTATGCACATGGACATGTGTGCTTATGTATGCACCTTTTAGGAAGCAATGCCAGGCTGTGGGGGGCCAAGAGTGAGACCATGCCATGTCTTCATCATCAGAAAATGACGATGACATTGAGAAAACCCCGGACTCTGATTCACTGCTGGCCTGTTTGTGATAATTAAGAGAAAAATTATAATCACATCAGCATAATAAATAGGCTGAGAATACATGTTGAGCCTGAAACACAGACAACCGGGGGGGATCACAGGGTCTGCGGGAATGGAAGGTTAGTGAAAGGTTACCCTGACACGCCTGCGCTCCCTGAGGTGGCCTCTGGACGGGTTGGGTGCGCTACTGGCTAACGGAGGCCGGGCATAGGAATGTAAACTATTGCTGTTGCCAAAGATGTGAACTGGAGATGATCTGAAAAACAGTGATAATGTCATAAATATCAGTAGTTATTTAAACACAAAACCTTGCAGTGGTGATACAGTTGTCAGGCATGAACTCAAATTTATTATGAATGCATGCGCTTATATGCAGCTTTATGTAACCCTTTTGTAATTAAAACTGATTTTGCTCGCTCCTAGCTGTAATGTTGCACACACCAACTACTGTTAAAGTTTCAGGGGTATTTTGCCACATATATTCTAAGCTGTTTTGCTAAACCATGAATCTTGTCTTGTGAACTTACCCCCAGGTCTACTGGGGTGTACTTACTGTTACTACATGTGTAACGTTACCCCTGTGTTTATGTCACATATAGGCATCCCTTATATGTAAACTTCTACAAACCTTATGTGTGGGGCATCCTTCAGCAGAGGGCTCTGAGGACTGGTGGCTATGTTGGCCAACTCAGCAAGCCAGTTGGTGCTAGGAGAGCAGCTGAGCTCCTGGTGAGACACTGCTCCAACCTGAAATAACCCTGGAGACCTCTGGTCCTCCTCCACCTCCTGCAGCTCTGGCATATCGTCTGAAACGAGAAATTTCAGTACTATTCATGCTCATATCTGAAAGGCTCCTTTGCTTAATTGCAGATTGCAATTTTTTTTGCATAATATTACCATAATCCATGTGGCACCCAGGCGAGGACAGCAGGTCCTCATTACATTTGAGGGGCTCATAGGATACATCCATTTTCACAATGATCTGCTGTTTCCTCTTTTTTTTTGTTTCTTTTCAAAAACAGGCTACAGTTCAGCTTACTCAGCATCCATCATCATACTCTGACACATCACCTGGTTTAAAAAAAAAACAAAAGACAAAGTTAGAGTTTTCATAAGCAAAGTAAAACTACTGCTGAGTTCAGTTTATATGGCATCTGAATTAAAGCTGAATGAAATGAAAATAAAGTCTTTGCAGTTGCATGTATTGAAGACGTATATATGTGTTTATTTGTGTGTGTGTGTGGGGGGGGGGGGTAAGATGGTTGTATTAGAATGCTGTAGAGGAATTCATTGAAAGAAAACCACGACTGTAACACCCATTAGTTATCAGAGATCATCATCACAACAAACAAAAACACCACAGTTAGTACTGAGTCACAAAATATCCTGTATGGCATCAATATTACGGAAAAGGCACAAAGCCTTTAGGGAATCCTTTGTCTCTGAATCGACAGAGCAAACCTCTGTGAACAGTCATGTGACCCGCTGCGTGGAGGCCTTGTTTATAAACTTAAAAGGGTTTGACGCATGCGTACCAGAGCTCATTCATTCATAACTGCGCAGCGAAAGCGATAAATAGCAGAAATTCATCTTTAAAAGTGTCGTACAGACGGTGGAATGCATCGACTTCCAAGAAATATGCATGAATGTCAATGACAGAGTAAAATCTATAATTCTTATTGGGAATTTATATCGTCTTACTCGACAGTCAATGTAAGAAAAATCGTTAAAAACATAAAGGAAACTGCGACTTCCTCAATATAACACATTTGAAGGCAAAAATTGACGACCACTGACGTCCGATAACCGATCAAAGGCCGCGTCAGTTTCTGACACCGTTGTTTCGACTTCGTAAGCAGGGATACACGAACAATATAGCGTTCAGAAAACGCTTAAAAAGTAATATATTGTCCAAAAAGACGGTTTGGGGCGGCTCGGCCTGCTCTTTCCCAAACCTTTAAACGCAGCAACAGTTTCCTTCGCTCAAACCTAGAAGCTCTCGGGTCTAACACTGTAAACAAAAGAATGTCAACAAGTTGAGGCATGACGCAACCTCTTTGCCCCGTTCAAAATGAATGACACGAAAACCCCTAGAAACATTGTAACGACATTTTCACATTATTCAAAGCGGCTCTTACAAATTTAAAGAATTATTTTAATACACACAACTGCTGTCGGATGGGTTTGTTGCAACAAAAACAACAAGCGTCAAAGCGGAAAAAAAAACTGTCGATCTCAATCTCTCAGTCGACATCAAATTAACGCGTGACAACCTCGCTTAAACATAATACAAGAATTGTAAGGACACGAGTCTCACAAAGACCAAGTTAAAAATTACTTTAAACCTTTTATTTATTCGAAAAAACTAGTCAACTTCCCCACTTACCAGAGCTGTCGACATCAAGTAACTCTGTGGCATTCACTCGAGGGGAGGGAACAAGTTTCTCCAGAGAAAGCTCCCCATTGGTGCACAAGAACATCAATAAGAAGAATTCGGATATTCTATTGGATGATACGGTTGAGAAAAATAAGGAAGGCGTGGCCTAGTTTGTTGTTTATCCTCTCATTGGATGAAAGTACATGCCTGTTACTAGCCAGTAACAGCTGATTGGCAATGACAGGAACAATGCATGATCTTTTTTTTTTATCTGCAGTGTTGCAGCTACTGCAAGAAATACTTGCACATATCGCTCTGAAGATTAAATTCTTTCCCTTGTAATGAAATAATCTCTTACAAGATGTGGTGATTGGCTGAAAAATGAATGAGTGAATATTATAATTGTGAATGAGTGTCTTAATAGTCAGTGGACTCCTTCATTACTATGACAAATACTGATATGAAACACAAATACAAAAAAGAAAAAACCTTTATTGACATGAAAAGTGAAACATACAATACTTTTAGCCAGTATTGTGGTTTTGCCTTCAAAAAATTACCAGTCCTACCAGTGGGTGAGGGGGGTGGGGGTGGGGAATAAAATCCGCATGTTTGACCAGTTAAACAATTTAAGCTCCAGACAAAATACAGAAGACTTCAATACTTTAAAAAGAGAGAGAAGAAGTAAGAGACAGAACCCACTTTAGATTCCTGTTGAGCATGAAACTGTATAAGTTGTTGGCAGAGGTAGACAGCAACAATGGATGTCATAATAATGTATGTTTCACCTATGCAAAAACAGTAGTACCTCAATTTTACATTGAAACACAGAAAACTTAGTTGCCTTAAGACATTGCCTATAATGAATACTGTCTTGTTGGGCAGCTCATTAAGTTTAAAGTGGGCCTATAATAATAACAGTAAATACTCAGTTTTAAAATTGTACAGCAATGTGTTGTGTATTGTTACAAAACTATCAGCTATCTCTCTGAACGCTGCTTTTTTGGAAAAAAAAAAAAAAAAAAAAAGCTTAGTATTCGGCTAACGGCCACAAACAGCAACAATGATCCATGGTTTATGAGCATGTATTCAAGGGACTCGATCTTATGATAAACAGGAATGCATTTTTGTAAAAGTTTTAAGGTACTGCCAAGTCTTTTGTAATCAAAATGTCAAAGAGGTTATCCTTTACAAACCGTTCATCCTTTCTCTGGTTTGGGCTCTTGTACATGTGACATTTGCTCACACTTATCCAGTAAGAAATTAGCTTTGGCTTTTGACTTTGACACATAATGTTTAGAAATTTACAAATGATATAATATTGTATGTGTGGCTATAACACTGTGGAGAAAATGTGAAAGTTAAGAAACATGTTCAAATTACAAGCAAATAATGCACCTGACACTGACAAGTAAAATGTACACTTACATTTTTAAGGTGAGTGCTGCGGGAAACGTTTTTTTTTTTCTTTGTAAAACAAGCTTTAAGCAACTCTGCTTTGGCTTACTTCAGTCACAACTTTCTGTGGCAAACTCTAATAAAATGAACCTTGTCTCGAGGGACTCTGACCATGTCTGTTTTATATATCTGACACTCAAATGGTTTATGTAGGTGGATATTCACATTTCTTGTAAGAAAAGCTGTTTAAGTGGTTACAAGCCTTTTTCCATCCACTCATTCACAGTCCATTGCAGTCACTTCATGCAGTCTGGTGCTCAATTTCAGGGCTACTTCCAAACAGGGTCACCAGCTGCTCCTCATAGTTAGCAATGTTTCTCTTCATGATGTCCATGCACGGGCCTAGCAATCTCTCAAAGGCTTGAACATCCATGACTGATAAAGAAAAGGCACAGACACAGTCAGAACTTTAAGGTGAATTTTTAAGAATAATGTAAAATAATATGTGCTTTACTGGGAAATGCACATCATTGACACAATATATGAATGAACACAAAATGTACCCAAGCATTTGACACTGCCCACAGCATAGGCAGATGCGGCTCTGGGTTTGTTTGTGACTAGAGCCAACTCCCCAAAATACTGGCCCCTGGAGCATGTAGCGATTTCCACCTCCTCTTCTTCTTGGTCTGTTTTTGTCTGGCAGAAAAAAGAAATGTGTATTGTAAGTTTAAATTAAAAAACACACACACACATACACAAGTATTTTATCAGAGGCAGTGCAAACTTACCCGGCTTCTCTTCATATTGATTCTAACTTGGCCGGATTCAACAATGTAGAAGCAATCTGCTAAATCACCCTGTGACACAAAGCAAGACGATAATTGCAAAGGAGCAAAAAAAACAAACAAGAAAAAAAAAAAAAACAGGGTACCAACTGTTTATAAATGTAGAAAATTAAAAATGTCCATTAAAAACAGATCACACGAAAACATCAGTCACCTGAGCAATAATCTGCTGTGAGTCACTGTACACCCTGGTGGACAGCACGTCTACTACCTTCATTCTCTCTGACACCTGTGCGTGAAAACATATTTGGTTTGCAATGGTTTCACTGTAAACACTGTAAATACTTAGTGTACTTTCTTAATGCTGGAGGACAAAGCTAATCTTAACCTCTAAAGATGTAAGCAGGGGTAGTGTTTCAATGAATGCTTCATACAGCTTCCTCTTCTTGGCATTGTTCTTCACTATGATCCTCCTGAATGTCAGACGATCCTGAAATGCAGATTTAAAGCTTCGTGTTAAAAGACTGTGCATTCCCCTGCTCGCTCCCGCTTTATAATATTCGTCCATCCATTTTCTGGTGCTTATCCTTTTCAGGGTCGATGAAGCCTATCCTAGCTTCCATAGGGCGAGAGGCAGGGTACACCCTGGACAGGTCACCAGTCTAACACAGACAGACAGACAACCATTCACACCAATTTAGAATCATCAATTAACCTAACTCCACTAACTGCATGCCTTTGGACTGTGGGAGGAAGCCAGATTACCCAGAGAGAATCCACACAGACACGCAAAAAACATGCAATCCATGTTTTCCATCGTTTTCACCTTCCATCATCTGCCAGCAGCCAGGCAGGTGATGGATTCAAACCCAGGACCTTCTTGCTCTGAGGCAACCACTACACCACAATGCCGCTATACTGATCTATGTTAACAAAATATATTATGAAGAAACCTTTATATGAATAGGGCTATACAATTTTAAAAGGGTGCCAAGCCTGAACACAAAGAACGGAATAATGGCCAGACAGCATGGTCAATAGCAGGGTGCAGTTAAATACTGTGCTGTAGGAAACATAAGTGACTGCAGAGGGCGCCCTACAGCTAATAAACCTTTTCCCTCATCCAAAGGCTGTAACCTCATGGTATAACGGTTGCTATAGCTGGGCCCACGCCAAGTTAATGTCCCATCCCTTTGTTTATAAAACCAGACTCTAAATAAAAGGACAGCTGTTTGATTGGATGCATTTTTGGCAGCAATCTTCCTCCTTGACCTAAACTGATTGCTGGTCAAACAGGGCTTCCTGCTTGTGACTCGAGACTCAAAAAGCAAAATACAAGTGCTCAGGTCAGCAGGGGATACAGCAGCAGTCTACCCAGTCTGCACTGAGAGGACATAACAAAGACGTTACCCACAGTTTAACGACAGCGCTCATAGTCACTAATAAACAGCTGCTTCACAGAAAGAAGTCAAACAGCAACTGGATACTGAAAACAGCTGTTGTTATAAAACAGTTCCGTGTTGGTTTTGCTTAAGCAAAATAACATTCAGCTGAATTTTAACAATAAACAGATAAGAGCCTGGGGGTGAAGCAGCTGTTTTCACCTTAATTTGTATTCACCTAATGACGGCTTCCACACTGCCACAGATAAACTCACCGTATATTTAAATCATGACAGCTGACAGCACAGCGTGCTATAAAAACCCGATTAAGGCTCCAACTGTGCTGTTGCAGGGGGATGTAATGGTTTACTCACTAGGCACCAAAGGGCTCCAGGTGAAGTGGCGATTATTGTGGCTGCCCTGGGGGTGTTGTACATCAGCGCCAGTTCTCCAAAGCTGCCTCTGTTGTCATAGCAGCCCACCAACTTTTCCATGCCATCAATCTTCACGAAAATGTTAAACGTGCCACTGAATGAAAATGCAGCAGAGAGAGAGAGGGGAAAAAATAATGAGAATAAATACAAACACAAAGCAGTCGCATACTGAAAATATTCAGTTAGCCCAAAATAATGATTTCAGGCATTATTTTGCAGCTCTGCTCATTTTCTAAGTTAAATAAATTATGATGTGATTCAAACTTCATAAGTTAAGCCCACCTTTCGATAACATAGAAGTTGTCCCCATCATCATCTTGATCAATGATGTGTTCCCCTTCTGTGCAGAACTTCTCGAACATGGCATCCAGCACCTGAGACATCTCTTCCTGTCATGGTGAAAAATAGCAGTCAGACAGTGAAACCATCATGCTGATTGCACTCAGAGTTTGTTTTGCCACTTCCAAAAAATAACCATCTCCAAAAATCAGGCACGGTGCACCGGGGCATGCGGCGAAAAGGCTGCTGGCCTCAAGCCACGATCCCCTTTGCTTAATTTAAGAGATGGCGGGGCAAAATTCGGGGAAGGACTTATAGAATAATCCACTCACAGGATCCAAATTCTTGAAGAGAAGAATGTCCCTACATGCTTCCTGTAGTCTTTGCCTCTGCTCGTCAGTTTTAGGGTGGGTGACCTAAAACAAAAACCACACTTCAGATTCATAATCTCGGTAGAGTTAAACCAGTAATGCAAATTGAATCATTGCATCATTGGATGCAGTTTACCCGTGGCTCTTTATCCTCATCATCTTCATCGGGATTGAATGCTTCAGCACACACTGCATGACAGAGACACACAAATAAAATATAAATTTCTCAGTAATTATTTGTCCATATTCATTGGTTGTTGCAGCCTGTCGATGAACTGTAATGTTGGTCATATTGAAGCACACAGGTGTCTCTGGGATCTTTGCTTTTTCATTAAACTTTTAGTGATCTCACCCTCCAGTGTCCAGACCTTTATTTTAAAAACTTCACATTAAAAAAAAAAACTAAACATTTGGGGAAAAACGACACCTTACATAACATTTGAAAGACAAATGTTCATCTTGAGATGGCCCACGGCACAGACTTCATCCCAGTCAAACAAAAAAAATCCAAATTCCAGGGATGATTCAGCACCATTTCACACAATAAATCTTTTAATAAAAACAACTTTTCTCATCTTGAGTACAGAAATATGGGGTGATGCACGATGGCACTCTTACCACATTTCCTTCCTATATGTTAACAGGAAGATGTAGATGTAGAAAGATGTAACAGAAACAAAACTTTAACTTGGAATAATGTAAACTGGAAAAATGGTAAATGCCAAGCGTAATGATGTCTTGATTAAATTTATTTTCATTTCATATGCGAGCAATGATAAAAGGTAAGACATGTGCCAAAACTGTTACTAAATAATTCTCATTGTTTCCATTCAGAAAGGCAAACATGCAGCTATCCAAACACAACAAAGTTATGTGAAACTACAACTTTACTATTACTACATTACTCATTGACAGGTCCCAGACAAAGTGCTTTCACAAGCTCTAATAAATCAACACTATTACAGTAAGTGGAAGACGGTAACAAAAGACAGATGGAAAAATAGTTAAGCATCACTTGCACTGAAACCAATCTGACTCACTGCCTCACTGTTCATGTGTCATAGAAAGGGATTTTTTAAACGTTTTCAGCAGAGACACTGTCCAGAGTTTTCCTCTTTGACACAACAGATGATAACTCACCTGATGCTCTTCGGATGAATCTGTTTATCACAGGGGCTGAAAAAAAAAGTAGCATATAAGCATGTTAGATTTCATCATAAAGGAAGTCCAGCCATCACAGACTCTGTTATTGTTAGGAAGGCTTATGTTGTTGTGTTTCTACATCTACAGCACAGGTGGAGTGGGCTCATTAGGGTCTATATTCAGCTGAGTAAAATCTGAATGGGGCCAGCTGCTTTGAAGTGGATTTTAGTCTCCGAATCAAATTTAAATGAGAAGAAAATTCAAATGAAAACACAGCAAAAAAAAAAAAAAAAAAAAAAAGCTGCTACACAATAGGTCAGTATGAAATATACATTAGACAGGAGGTCTCATCCATTAATGGCCTGGCTGCCAGTGTTGAATCTCATTGAAATATCATTAAGACACCGGAAACCTTATGGGGCACAAAAATGACACAAAACACGGCAGTTGTTAAAAACTGCATGTGGAGTATTTCTCCTTATGTAACCATTGCAGCCAGTCTTGCAGAAGCCACCACTCATTGGGATGCTGTGTCAGAGCTCTGGCTTGCTTCTGGCTGCACCTCATTACAATCTTGCAGCAGTCACTGTGTTAAATACTTTAGGAAATGTAGGCCTGTCGACGGCACATTGTGTACCGCTTGCATCATATAGTAGCTGAAGTTGTAGATCTTTATAAGCTTTGTCATATTTTTTTTTTTTTTTTGCTACATAACCTCATCAGGGTAGGCCCACCGGGCCCGCACCTGAGACAGAAAATATTCATATGGCCCAAAGGTGCCAGTTTTTTTATTAATATAAAACAAACATACAAACCGCAGTCTGCAGGTGCTATTCTTTGACCGCGTCCTTATCAGAAAAACGCGTGCTCACGGATGGAGAGCAAAACACATTCATGAACCATCATTCAGCCTCCGTGACCATATATGGCAAATGACAGAGCCGTTGTAAATGTATGGCGGCAGGCGGCGGAGCGTCGTTGCGCTCGATGTGTTTCTCATTCTCTCCCACAGAACAGCAACGGTGCACCCATCCATACATGCTTATAATTCAAAGTAAAAAGAAAAAAAAAAGAAGAAAAAGATCTGGAGTCACATGCAGCATCCTCCTGACAGAGGTTACAGTGAATATGTTAGCCCACCTATGAATTCCTCGTCATCGTCGTCGTCCTCCTCTCCGTTTTCCGAATCGATCTGCATGGCTTCGTCAATGAAATTGACCGCTTTCCCAGGTCTCGGGGCCGAATTTTGGTCATTGCCAAATGAGGCCTCTTTGGTCTCGCTCTCCTTAAGCTGGGTGAAGTACTGTAACGCAAACTCAAGCAAGTCCCTGGGCTGATTCCTCAACACTTCCACGGTAAAGCTCTGTAACAGCTCCGTCAGTCCTTCAGGAATTTCTATACTCATTCCTGTTATCAGTCTATGAATGTGGACAAAACCGGTTTGCTGCGAATTTCAATAAAAATCAAAAGCGCACAGATGAGATTTTTTTTAAAGCCAAAATCAGCAGACGGGTGTAGTCAGACCACCCGCTCAGCAAGCCCTTCACAGCGGATCCTCTCTTTTTCTTGAATGAAAATGGCTCAGGATTTTTGGTCTGAACATCTTCTGCTGCTTCTGGCTAGGAAACCCACGCATGTGACCCAGGAATCCATGGCAACCACCTATCCAGAGATTGCGTATGAGCAGCAGCGGCGCAGAAGCTGCAGTCAGTCGCAAAATACAAATGATGGGAAAGAGAAGCCCTAGGGAAGGCTCTTTCAGTCATAGATCGATTTTTCACTAACAGAGATTGGATCAAATATCCTAACTCCATAAGATGTCGTGAGGCATATATGTTCTCCCTGTGTTCGTTCTCTCATACTTTAGCCTAAACGAATTCAGAATATGATACAATAAGAATAGGCACACCACATAATCTATTTTTAAAAAAAAATCATAGGCAGGCTAAATACAAAAAGGTACTATCATGCAATAATAAACATTAAATCAGGGGAGAAAATGTATCTATGATAAATAAAAATTGAATTAAAAACTAGTTATTGATCCTATACAATCCTATATGATATGATAATGTCACATATTTATAATTAAACAGGTATGCACCTTAAGATATTGCTAATAGCTTAAGGTTATCTTACAGGGGGATCAATGAAGATCAGTCCTGTATGCAAATGATGTTATCAGCTAAATTTCCTTTATTAATTGAAAATTATTTTTAAAGGCGCTAATAAGAAAAGCTCATTAAAAAGAGAGCTGTATAGTAGCTCAGAGAGTTTGGAACTCATTTCTTGTTGCAGAGGGAGAAAAAATAAATAAATCTGCTGCATGCTTTAATGTCATGGGACCCGTCAGAACACTGCGCCGATGCCATGGAAGTTTCATTTCAGAATGAAACATTTTTCCATATCATGGTGGGACTGTGCAGCTTGTAAGTGTTGCCAGGTTGGACATTTAGTACATTAACAGTACGTAGACATCTTTCGCGAGCTAGACAAACAATATTGTGATGTGGATTTCATAATTACTTATCCACAAAAATATACATCCACTATATATAGTTAAGGTTTAGTTTACACTTTCTCATACTAGAAGCATTTCTAGGATTGATGTGTATTCATAAACCTGCAAAACCACCATCTCTCAACATAGCTGATCCAAACAGCTTAACAGAATAAAATAAGGTGACGAGGGTTAAATTGGAATGCACAGAAAGTGGAAAATGGCTTCAGAAGACAAGGAAAGGAGAGTTTTACAAGCATTTAGTCCAGGATTTAATGACAGAGGGAAGTCTGTGGCTCTGTGACCTGAAAGTTTAGTCATGGCATGTGGTGGTACTACTACCACAGTATGAAAACTCCAAGAAAGCCAAAAAAAAAAACCCTCCTCATATTGTGTTGGAATTTCAAGGTTTCCAGCAGAGGTAAAAGTTAGCATGAGGGAACCACTTGAGGAAACAGATAATAGCTGTGCTAAAGGAGCACAGCTATTATCTGCCATGGTTATCATTCCTCTGTGGCTCCACTATGACACCCCTCCCCCTGCTGTGGCCCATATCTGTCACCCTTTATTAAGGAAGGCACCGCATTTTCTCACTCTGGCGAATGGGAGCATGTAGATGGAGTGACCTGTAGTGCACCACTGCCTCAGTTTAGCTGTTAGCTTTCAAACTCACTATTCAAGACCACTGTGAACTGTGAGACACAGGGATATTTAAAAAAAAAAAATCTGAATACAGCACAACCCCATCATTTTATCTACTGTAAGAGTCACCTGCAGAAAACACACACTGTGCGTCAGCGCTGTTCACTGAACCATAGATCCTGAGGACAGTTTCTACTTTAAGCTTCACAACAGACCAGTGGAGCTTGCAACTGTGTAATTATTAACTAGACTTAAAAATGGAAAGGTTACAATATGTCTTTAATCACTACAACAAAGAGCCTGATAATGCACAAATTTGAGTCATACAGTACTGTGCAAAAGTCTTGAGCTACCGCTCATATGGGAAAGAGGTCCACTGATTTATTGAAACATGTTCAAACATACATGGAAATACTGGGGAGGCCAGTTCATGACTGATGGTGTTCCACTGTGTGTTTCTCTATAGGTATAATTTTACTGCGTTGGCAGAGTGTTTGGGATCATTGTCATGCTGAAAATTGTGGCGGCTGCCGATCAGATGTGTTTCAGATGGTATTGCGTGACTTCTTGACAGCCTTCCTGAAACTGAGACTAGTTTCATGAGGCTTCAATGAACTTCTTAAGGACATGACTTTCAGATACTGTTCATCTGCTGCAGACAGTTTTTTGTTTTTTTTTAGACCTGCCACTTCTTCTTTTGTCCTCCACTTCTCCAGTTAGACTAAAGAAACGAGAACAAATACTGAGTTTTTGCAACAGGCTGCTGGTAACAAAGTGCCAAAAGAGACAATTTAAAACTGAATTTTTGCTAAGTTTGTTATGTGTAGACAGAGCACTGGCTCATCCCTTGAGTTAGGTGTCTTTTTATACTTGAATGAGTCATAGGTCAGTGTTAAGTGGCTTAACAAACAAAAAACATCCCTCTGAAAATGGTCAGGTACAAGGATTGGACTGAAAATGAATGAAAAAGCAGCAAATGTCCAAAAGAAAAAGTTTGAAAGACCTTCAGGAAGCCTGGAGAACTACTGATCAAGACTGCTTTAAAAATACATGCATACATACAAAAAAGTCTAGCTCCTTGAAAGCAAAATAAAAAGAAATGAAGGGTGGCTTAAGACTTTTGCACAGAACTGCATGATGTTTTTTAGCTCCATCATGAAGACTTGAATAATACTTGCCAAGTGAGGCAATGTGAGTATTCTGTTTAAGTTTCAAACTTATTCACATTGAGCCAGAGAAGTTTCTCATAGAACTTTTGGATGCATAGTTTTATTATTTGGTGCCAAATCACAAATCACTGAAACCTCCTAAATGGCAGTAAATGACGCAATGATCAACTGCTTTGATTCTTCAGCTGTTAAAATCTATTCTGTATGTATTAGTGCCACCTATTGGACATCCCACTACATCACACTGTATTGTTAAACTAGAATAAACTTGATGCTGCTTTCTGTTTCAAGTGTAATTAATCATTTTGGTCCTCCATTAAGATGCACCAAACCTTTCCTGAGCTGCTGGCTGTAACCTTTTCCCCATGCGCTGGAAGAAACAAGTTCCATGAGTGCTACTGAGGATAAAATAATCTTAATGTGTAAATTCAGCAATTCATTAAATCAATAATTCAGTGGAGAAGGGAGGTCAGCATTAGAACTCTTTACAAATTGTTAAGAAAAGCAAACATTTTTATCTTTTGTACCTTCAGGCTACGTGTCACATCCTTAAAATGTGTGACGTGATATTCACAGGTAAGTTTTTTGTTGTTGTTTGCTCATTTCTGTGGGTTTTTGTGCTTTGCTGTAAATGTTGGAAAACCTGTGGTCTGCAAATTTAAATCATCATAACAGATGCTGAGACAAGCCCATACAAGCAGATTTTATCAGATTTCAGTGTTCTTACCAAACCACACAGAAGTGCTGCTGATAAGAAATGTCAACCATACAGTTTCCATTTCAGTCACAGGTGCAGGCTGAGAACTCGGGTGAGATAGAACTCCTTTATTACCCTATTTTGATGTTGTTTTGACTGACAAATAACACTGCTGTTCATGATTCATGAACAATGGGCTTTGTGCCTTTATTATTCTCAGTCTCTTAGGCCCCATCTTTTTCTTCTCCTCTGGTCTGTGGTCTGTGCCTGGTATACCCCCTCTGTGATCAATGTACAATACTAATAAAATTAAAAATCACAATATCCAATACTTCAAGTCAATAGCTGAGTGCCTCCTTACAGATTTTCTATGTACTATAAGTACATTAAAAAAAATGCACTCTTACTGCAACAAGCTCAGTGAAGACATGCTATCCTTCTGGGATATTGATCTGGTCAGTTAAGTAACAGAGAGGTTTGTTAATCAATTTCAGCTGCTTTGGTGTTAACAGGTGTGCTAGAGGCTCAACAATGAGATTCCAGGAGACAGGCAGTTACTCTAGGAGAGCTGGGCAGGGCCGTAGAACGTCCTTAACCCATCAACAGGAGCCACATCTGCTCCTTTGTGTAAGGAGGAACAGAATGAGCACTGCCAGAGCCCTACAAAATAACCTCCAGCAGGCTACTGGTGTGATTGACTCAGACCAAACATTCAGAAACAGACTTCATGAGGGTGGCCTGAGGGCCCAACATTCTCTAGCGGGCCCTGGGCTCACTGCCCGGCACTGTGAAGCCCAACTGGCGTTTGCTATACAATACCAGAATTGGCAGGTCCGCCACTGACGTCGGTTCACCCTGAGGATATGTGACAGACATGATAGGGTCTGGAGAAGTTTTGAAGAACATTATGCCGCCTGTAACATTGTTCAGCATGACCAATTTTGTGATGGGTTAGTGATGGTCTGGGGAGGCATATCCATGGAGGGGGACACAGACCAGACAGGCTAGGCAACGGTACCGTGACTGCCGTTAGGTATCGGGATGTAATCCTTGGACCCATAATCAGACCCTACGCTGGTGCAGTGGGTCCTGGGTTCCTCCTGGTGCACAAGAATGCTCTGCTTCATGTGGCGAGAGTGTGAAGGCAGTTCAAGTATGAAGGAGTTGATACCACTGACTGGCTCCTATGCTTGGCTGACCTAAATCCAATAGAACACCTCTGGGACATTATGTTTGGGTCCACCTGATTGCACCTCAGGCTGTCTAGGAGCTCACTGATGCCCTGGTCCAGATCTGGGAGGAGATCCCCCAGCACACCAGCCGTTGTGTCATTAGGAGCATGCCAATATTGTCAGGCATGCACACAAGCATGTGGGGGCAATACAAATTTCTGAGTACCATTCTGAGTTGCTCCAATGAAAAAATAAAACTAGCCTGCTGCATCATCAATGTTTTGATTCAACTTTGCCTATTCACTGGATGCTTCATGTTGTGCTGCAGAGAATTCATGTTTTTCCATTTTTTAATTTTGCAAAAAAAAAAAAAAAGCAACTTGCTTTCAGTTTTGAATGCAAAACATCAACCCCAGAAAGGATGCAAGCAGTTCTTCCACGAAACATTTATTTGATCAATAGACAGGATCACATCTTTCCATAAAGAGGTCAGTTAAATATTAACAAATTTACAGTCATGAGGAATGTAATACAAAAACAAAAAAACCAAACAAAATATTTGCTTTAAAAAACCCCAACCCAGGGACTCCACCCAGAATAATGTGACCACAGCGGCACTGAAACGAGACTCAAGTCCAGTTTCCAGCTGCTCTGTTACACGCGCATCCTTCAGTGCTTCACAGTTCATCCTTGTCTGTTTTTGTCTGTAACAGAAAAAGAGTGATTAGAGACAAGTCAGAAGAGTAAAACACTCCAGCATCTAAATGCTTAATTTTACATCCTCTCAAGCAATAGCACGTGAAGTGTTCTCACCATTTCTTCATCATCGTCCTCATCTACAATTTCCTCTTTGTCTTCAGAGTCCTCTTCTGCTGGTTCTTCTGGCTCCTCCTCAGGTTCCTCTTCAATCTAAAGAAAGTCATGATTTAAAAAGATAAAATCTACCATAAAGTCTTAAAAAAAAAAAAAAAAAAAAAAAAAAAAAAATCACTGAACGCTCAAAAATGTTTACAAAAGAGGAACCATTTCTAAAAAAGAAGCAAAGACTAAAAGCAAAAGGTTCACTGGAGGAAGAGGAACCATTATTTCCCCACCCCCCCAAAACAGAAACATCTGCTATGCAATTTCTTCCAAATTAGTACACTATACAAGAGCTGCAGTGACTTGCCTGTTCATCTAGGGGTACATTTAAGCTGAGTCGGAGCATGCGCTCTATTCTGTCTCCGTAAGCCTTTGTGTCAGCGAGCTGGTATCCTGAGCGCAGTGTGGCCGTCTCAAACAGAACCACAGCCAGGTCTGATGCAGTCTGGTCCTCACCATCAGCCTAGGGGCATGAGGGCAGGAGGAGGAAAAAAAAGAAAACCTTGTTCAACTCTGTGCTCCGATTAGTCCATTTTAAATGCAGTCCTGCAATGAACTACATTTATAACATTGCTATTAAAGCACATAATTATGACTATACACACAAAAGTTCAACTCACATTGACTCTGTTAAGCAACTGCTTCACAAGGGGATGTTTGGGGTTGATTTCTAGTGTTTTCTTCTGGCTGGCATAATAACTGAAGAGTAAATGGAAATACAGATTTAGAGCAAGGTAACAGCAGCTGTAGTAATAATCAGGCACGCAAATGTGAGCACAAGATTAATACTCACCTTGTGGAAATGTCCTTTCCTGTCTGGTAAGCCTGTGCCTTCATGATCCTCTCCATGTTTCCTGACCAGCCGTACTGACTGGCAACCAAGGCACAAGGTGAGTTGGTTAGCCTCTGAGAGAGAACAGCCTTCTCAATCTGTTGGGAAATAAATGGCATCACATTAAATGATGGAACTGATGAAGTTGACAAAAATAAATAAAAAATTAGCTAGAGCTAAAATTCACTGCTTCTGAAGCTAGTTATTATCCCCCATGCTTTATTCTGTCTACCTTATCCTTCAGAGCTTTGTCCTTCAGCCAAGTTGTGAGAGGTTCAAACTCCTTCTCCAGGACTTCCCTCTTCTCCTTGGCTTTTTCACTCTCGTTAATGTTGATGCCCTCTTTGGCCACGTTCTGGAAGCGTTTTCCATCGAACTCTGGCAGTGCCTGGATGCAGTACTCATCCACAGGCTCTGTCAGGTAGATGACCTCATAGCCCTTCTTCAGCAGTCTCTCAACAAAGGGAGAAGACTCAGCCTGTGGAGGTGGAAGGAGAAAAAATAAAATAAATTATAATTTCAGATTGCACAGAACGCCAACACTACTTTTATGATAACCGAGTCAGTCACCTGACCAAACAAACATTCATTCACCTCTTTCCTGCTGGTACCAGCCATAAAGTAGATCTTGTCCTGCTTCTCCTTCATGCGCTCCACATACTGCTCCAGGCTGGACAGGCTCGTGTCACTGTTGGATGTCTGGAAGCGCAGCAGCTTGGCGAGACGGGTCCTGTTGGAGTGATCCTCAATGACACCCAGCTTGATGTTTGTGCCAAACTCCTTCCAGAACTTATCGTTGTACTGTTCCTCTGCAATCTTCTTAATCATGTCCAGAGTCTTACGGACCAGCTTCTTGCGGATAACCTAAACCGATACAAGTAATGACTATTTTTCATACTGTATTAAAATTTTATGTTATTTATTCCAAACCCTTATCTGATTTATGGTTTAATTTATCTTAATTTCACCATGTTCTAATGCCCTCTTTGTTATTCCTGAAAGCACTTCATGATTTATGCGCTACATAAAGATTGCTTTGTTGCTTCATTATCCGTTTTAATCAAAAACGCTTCCTTATTAAATGATGAATAAATGATGGAATGGGAAGTGAACAGCGCTGCATGTTGAGCTCACCTTGAGCAGTTTGTGCTGCTGCAGAGTTTCTCTGGACACATTTAGAGGAAGGTCATCAGAGTCAACCTAACAAAATAAAGATTCCCTTAATCACAATGCAGGTGATATTACCGCAGAGAACAAGCATGTTACCCTAGCACGTGGCTGTCTCAACAAGGATTACAAATTACTCACCACTCCCTTGATGAAATTCAGGTACTTGGGCATCATGTCATTGAAGTCGTCTGTGATGAAAACTCTCCTGACAAACAGCTGTGAATGGAACGCATTTATTATCAAACGCATTTAAGTGGAACTGCTGAATATATTCTCTCAAAATCAAATAGCCAACTTAAATCTGATACTAAATACTGCTTAGGGTACACACCTTGATGTAATCATTCTTCTTGGAGCCATACTCGTCAAACAGGCCACGGGGAGCTGAACTGGGCACAAACAGGATGGACTTAAAGGTTACTTCACCCTCAGCTGTGAAGTGGATGTGTGACATAGGGTCATCACTGTCCTGTTTGGGGAATGAAACATGGGTACATTTTAATTAAAAAAAAATAATAATTAGACACTGGTAGACCAATCTACAAAGTTGGACAAAAACTTTACTGTTTGTGTGCCTACCTTTGAGAAGGTCTTGTAAAAAGCCGTGTACTCATTTTCCTCAACCTCTCTAGCAGGCCTCTGCCAGATGGGCTTGATATCATTCATCAGTTCCCAGTCCCACACAGTCTTCTCAACCTACAAGAGAACTTTATTTTAGATATATGCACAACACCACCTTTTGAATAAGAAATTTTAAGAAGCATTTTTACCCACTCAGTTCAGAGTAAAACAGTCCATAAATCTCAATGAGTTAAATGACTGGGACTTTAACCCACCATAAAAAAAAAACACTTAATGATCATCACATAAATGTAAATATAATCCCTAACAACCATTTCATCATCAACATACCTTCTTTGTCTTTGGTTTGTCTTTGTCCTCCTCCTCTTCCTCTACATCCGCCTCATCTTCAGGAGCCTCTTTCTCTGGTTCCTCTGCTGCCTCAGCATCTTCCTCAATGGGCTCCTCAACTGTCTCAGTCTTGCATGTTGAAAGAAATTATGCAACCATTTGTTCATTTCCATATTTGTCAGTTTCATTATGCAACCGCACTGGGATCAAATTTGCATCAACTTGTTGAAGGAAATGGAAGAGTAGTCACCTTGCTGGCCCAAACGTAGATGGGGAAGTTGATGAACTGAGAGTATTTCCTGACAAGGTTCTTAATGGTCTCCAGCTCCAGGTAGTCTGAGGCCTCCTCCTTTAGGACAAGTCTGCAGATAGAGATGAGTGGATTTAAATTCAAAGTTAGGATCATTCCAACATTTGAGTGTAATATAGCAGAAGGAAAACACTAATTCTTCCTCAATAGAGACTAGTTTATCATATGTAGGCATGAACTACAATAATTTTACAAGCTTTGGTAAATATAAGGCAAGCCAAGCATTCCAATTAATCTCACAGCAGCTGTTTGAAAAGATCAGGAAACCAAAGTTGGTGTGGGCAAATTTTAGACAAATAACCTACGTGATGGTGGTTCCTCTGCCCAGCGTGTCCCCACGGGGGTCCTCAATGACAGAGAACTGATTCGAGTCAGACTCCCAGATGTGCTGTGTATCATTGTTGTGCTTGGACGACACAATGACCTTGTCAGCAACAAGGAAAGCAGAGTAGAAACCCACACCAAACTGTCCAATCAGCTCTGAGGTAGACTGTCCCCCATCCTGCATCTCTGTCATCTTGTTGAGGAACTCGCTGGTGCCCGACTTGGCAATGGTGCCCAAGTTCTTTATCAGCTCCTCCTTGGTCATTCCAATCCCAGTGTCAGTGATGTGGAGCATGTTCTTCTCCTTGTCAGACTGGGGATGGAAATAACACAATTAATTTACCAACAGATGCAGAGCTATTAGCTTTTCAATTAAAGTTAGCTGCATCCAATAAATGTATTAGGTGCATACTTTTATTTTGATGGTCAACTCTTGATTTGCAGCCAGCGCCTCATCATTGGTCAGAGACAACAAACGAATCTTATCCAGAGCATCCGAGGCATTGGAAATCAACTCCCTAAGGAAGATCTGAAAAACAAAGTTATGATGAGCTCTCTCAGAAATGCTATACATATAAAATCGACAAAAAAATAAATCTAGAGTTCAGTAAACAAATTTATTCCTGCTCACCTCCTTGTTCTTGTAGAGAGAATTGATGATGAGCTTCATCATACGGTTAACTTCAGCCTGAAAGGCATGTTTTTCAGACTTTTCCCTGAGTTCTTTAATCTGAGCTGCATTCAAACCATCCAGCTGGATTGCCTCCTCCTCTCTGAAGGTAGACAGATGCATACACAAAGCAAGATCAGAGAAGGGAACAGCAGCAAATCACAGCTGTCAAAAAAATCTGTTCTCCCATCTGGGAATTAAGATCAAGATGAAGTAAAAAAAAAAATTGCACTCTTACAGATATGCAGTAAAACTTGCACAGTTCTGCCTCCACTACAATATCAGGGTTGTTCTGAGTGTGTGCACACAAGCTTTGTCACCTTGACCTTTCCCTGATACAATAACTACAGTTTACTAGGAAAGTATAAAGAGATATGCAAAATGACACCTACCTCTGCACCACCTCATCATCTGTTCTGGAGCCATCCCTGCTTTTGCCCAAGTCCTCCTCTACTGTCCCGTCAACGTCAACTTCGTCCTCTGCCCTTACAGCAGCTGTCAAGGGACAAAGTTGGTGGATTAAAATTAATTTTTAATTCCTGGCGGCCTATCAGGGAACATGTGGTAGTTTAAAGGCTTAAATTTAAAAATATGACCCCTGCAAAGACATGATTAAAACCGCTGAAACAGTTAAGATTTAAATCAGGCTGTCTTGCCTTTTTAACCATAGTTTAAACGTGCACGCATGCAAAGAGGGGAGGTTAGCTAACATGAGGCAGCCACAACATTGATGGTCTTTCTGCTAGAAAGTTCTGGAAAGCCAAAGCAGATTAAGGGACACTAGCGTTACTCTAAGACATGAAGGTAAAATTAAATACGCTCTTCGCCATTAACAGTATTGCCAAGCTGGGGCTTTGGCACCTGTAAGACTTTAAAGCCAAGTACAGGAAGAACATGCAAACTGATCATGCAAACAGACTGAATGAGAAGAAAAGCAGAAAACCCAAGTTAATGCTAGCATAGTGGCTAAAGCTAGCTAAAATACTGAATAATAAAAAGTGAGCCGAGATAGAAAATATCTCCGTTACTCACCAAACGCTAAAAGTGTGAAAAGGAGACCTATCGCCCAGACTCGCTTCATTGTGAGATACCGTCTGATTGACGACGTGAGCCTTCAGCTGCTGAGACAATAGCCGGGATAGCAGCGCATGCAGCACTGGTTTTACAACGGGAATGACTGGCTGCCTCTCCCACCAAAAGAGCCCACTCGAGTAAACCCGTGACCACCGACCAATGGCTGTGCACCACGCACGACCATCGACCAATCACAGCGGAGTCTACGGTACATGCTGTCCAATCAGTTTCTTCAACATATGCCTATACCCGAAAATCGTGGCTAGACACCATTGGCCAAGAATGAATAATCAGCACACCACTTCCTAAAATTTACCTTTCATTGTAGGGAAAACATTGCTGACAGCACTTCAAGTTCAAGTTCCACTGCCAAGTAACATACTTAAGATTAATGAACGTTTAGTTTGTGGCTTTATATCGTTTTCAATTTACGTAAAAAGAAGCAATACAATGTTTCTCGTTGTGTATGTGGTATGTTATTCTAGGATCTCGCATTGGTTTTCCTTTAAAGTTGGATAGTCCCGGTGGAAGCATACAGAATAATGAATGATAGTTTAACTGAGACACCAAATCTTATCCACGTGGTGGCGCTATAGAGTTAACATTGAAGTGGCAAACAGTTACATTGTGTCATACTGGAAAGACTAATGGTTCAGTAACTAGTGCTTAATGTTCTCCCGCAGACCAGGGTGCTGGTAATTGATATAGTTAGTATGAATCTTATTAAAAAGTATTAAAAATGACAACAAGAATCAATACTGAACATCCAAAATTACATTTGCCTGAACACAGTGTCAGCTTCTATTAAGTATAATAAATAAAAATAATAATTAAAAATAGTGCTCAGGGTTTTGACAAGTTCAGTAGTTTGATTTTCTAAGTTGCAGTTATTAGTCATAAAAGTTATAGTTTTGCTTTCAAAATATTTTTTTCCTTAATCCAATTTTCTTTGTAAAGCCCATTTTAAACAACAAAGTTGTCCTGCACATAAGGGTTGCATAATAAAATACAAGATACACCATACACACACGCACACGTGCCCACGCACATCAATAAACTTATCTAAAAGTACACACACACACACACCAACTCACTCTGGGTTGAAAGTCAAAGAATAAAAATTCATTTTAAGGCACACTTCAAAAATGTGCAATGTGGGAACATCCTAACATGAGCGTGGAGGGTGGATGGGGTGGGGGGGCAACTCATTCCACAGTTTAGGGGCAATGGCTGCGAAAGCTCAGTGTCCCCCTGTTCTTAAGTCTTGTCTTTGGGACACAGGGGAGTAACTGGTAAGCAGATCTCAAAGACCTGGAAGGGACATGAGGTGTTAAGAGATCAGCATAATATGGCAGTGCCAACCTATTGAGGGATTTAAAAACATAGAATAAAATTAACTCTAAAACACACAGGAAGCTAGTGAAAGGAGGCCAGGACAATGGAAATATACTCCATCTTGTAAGAAGGCGAGCAGCAGCACTTTGGACCAACTGAAGGCGTGAAAGGGAAGCAGGATTCACACCAACATAAAGGGCATTACAACAGTCAAGTTGTAATAAAAGCATGTATAAAGCCATCGAAACCTGTGAAAGATAAGAAGGGTCTGACTTTGGAGAGGAGCATTAGTTTATAAAAACCTGATGTTACAACAACTGAGTCACAGTCCCGCTGTTTATCCAGTTCTATCCCACCTGTCATAAGGCAAGAGGCAGGGTACACCCAGGACACCAGTCCATCATAGGGCTAACACACAGAGACCATTTGCATGCAACTCTGGTCAGTTTAAAATCACCAGTTAACCTAATATGCATTTCTTTGGACTGTTGGAGGAAAATGGAGTACTGAAACCACACAGGCACAGGGAGAACATGCAAACTCCACACTGAAAGCCAGCTGGTGGATTCAAACCCAGGACCTTCTTGCTTTCTTGCTGTAAGGTGTCAGTGCTAACCACTGCACCAAAATAGCCAGTCAAAATTTGCTTTATCACTGTTTGGCTGCTCACTGATCACAAACTTACAGTCAGGTCTGTAAGTATTTAGACAATAAGACAGTTTTTTTGATTTTGCCTCTGTACGTGACCACAGTGGAATCTAAATCAAACAATTGATATGTGATTGAAGTGCAGAGTTTCAGATTTGATTCAGTGTGTTTAACAAAAGTATTTGGGAATTATAACCAATTTTTTATTCATAGTCTCCCTATTTTCAGTTTACTTCTAGCAACCTGTTGCAAAAACACATAATTTTATGCCTGTCATCTGACATTATGTGTTCTTGCACTAACACGTTAATTCTTGATTAACTAAAAACCTGGCATATCTTGATACTGTGTGCAATATATTATTAAAAAAATCTGAAGAAACTGGATAAGTGGAGGACAAAAGAAAAAGTGGGAGGTCTAAAAACCTATCTGCTGCAGACAAACAGTATCTGAAAGTCATGTCCTTAAGAAACAGGAAAAAAATCAAGTAAAGACCTGACGCAGGACCTGAGAGAGGCATCTGGCCTTTCAGCTGATCCATCTTTTGTTCACTGAGGTATGTTGTTATACCCCTCTCCTACATCAACTGAACTGTTGAACTGCCAGTGCAGTAAAAGCATACCCGGATAGAAAAACACACAATGGAACACTATCATATCATTTGAATTAAAAAGTGGTTTTCTTTGTTATCAGCTGACATTGACAATCTTGGTTTGCAAGTTGCATCCCTAAACTGGATGGGTGCAACACACACACACACACACACACACACACACACACACACACACACACACACACACACACACACACACACACA
>JAVDPK010002318.1:169904-184473 GCA_034780415.1 Cichlasoma orientale
GAGATAGTGTCCAAGCGTGGAAAATAAAAACTATTGTGGGCGTAGCTTGATGGGCGGACCTTTCGCTGCCCGCAGGCGGTATGAGAGGTTTTGATTGGGTGGGCAAGAATCAAATTTGGGTGGGCTGAGCCCACCCTTGTCCTATGCTACCGCCGGCCCCGGTTGTCAGTAGGTTTTTTTGGCTCGTGACTGAATGTCTAGAGGCTTTGGTGAAAATTGATCCACCAATAAGGCCACATTTCTACATTTTAAACTAAGCTACAACTGTATTTAAGCTTCATTCTACTTGTATAAATAGACTGCCATTTACCTTTGTGGTCCATTTATGTTGTTCATTGGTTTCAGTAGAGCTAATGATGTTGCTGTTATTGTTGTCTCTTAATCTTAACCTTTTTAGTACCCAGAGGGTCTGCGGAAGTATGAGTACATTCCAGATTTTGCTGTAAGGGGACTTCACTATGACGTCCAGAAGGTGGGAGTAGAGCTTTTGTTGAGACAAAATTTTGTGTGTGTTGCAATGTAAGATCAATTTGAGGACCATTGTTATGATGATATTTAATTATTTTCAATAGGCTTTACTGATGAAGATAGATGCTTTTCACTATATCCAGTTGGGAACTGTATACAGGTATGTGTGCATTCTGTTAATTCCATGTCCAGGCAGTGAGCAATAATACATCTTGCATTTTCATGTCAGGTCAAAGATTTGTGAAGTTAAAGTGTGTAGTATGGGGTTGATACAATCATGCAGTTTTTGAGGCTTCTTATCATGCAGCATTTGTGTGGTTTAGCATCATGTTTAGCAGGGTGCATATCATACAAATGACGTGCTATTAACTGTTTAAGAATTTACATTGTTTTATGTTTCTGATTCAGAGGTCTTCATCCCGTTCCTGATGAGGAAGTAATCGCCATGTATGAAGGGTCTCATGTACCTCTGGAGATCATGAGTGACTTCTATGGCAAGGTGATCAGCACTTCCACACTTTCATGTCTTAACACACATACAAAAACAAAAATGCTAATTATGATAATCACTTCCCTGCAGAGTACACATGGCCACACAATGAAGCAGTTCATGGACATATTCTCTCTGCCCGAGATGACCCTCCTATCGTGTGTCAATGACTTCTTCATGAGGCACAATATCGACTATGAGCCAGTCCATCTCTACAAAGACGTAAAGGTGAGCTGTCTTGTTAGGAAGTTTTGATGTAATGATTTGCCAGCGCTCTCTATTTCCTGATTGCCAGTGTGTGTAATTATATATAATCCAGCCACATGTTCATGACTAATGGTGTATTTACATGTATCCAGGGTGTGCTGTGGTACTCCAGCCATTCAGTTCCAACTTATTTTTAGCTCTGAAAGGCAGCAAAGTCTAATTTTAGTCGAGCAAACTTGCTCGCAGCCATATGCATCTGTTCTCTGGTGGCTCCTCGACTTCACAGGGAGAAGAGCGAAAAATCAAAACTGTGTTCTCCCTTTGAGGCCAATTGTCATGCTGGGCCCGTCTATTCTGCGTGACACTCTAGGGTTTTTGTCAGATCACTGTCTTTAAAAGCCCTCACACTTACACTCTGTTCCACAAATGCTTCTCATATCTTCTCAAGGACGCCCCCGATTAATTGCTTTCCTTTCTAAGCTTGTTTTATTATTCAGAACTGACCCTATTGTTTTGAAACGTTATATCCCTTTGACTTCTCTGTGCATCAAACAGACTTTGTGTGTGTTAAACATCCTAAGTTTTCCCTGAAAGGTTCAGGATTTCAGGGGGAAAGCTTATTCACACATTCAATGATTCAAACACTTCCTTACTGTGTCACCAAAGAAACTAAACTCCAGGGCCTTCTTTCTTCTTAGTCATTTGTATTCAGAGATGCGCTTGCTTTGTGCTTCTAAGTCAACTGTTTATACAGCAAAGTTGTTATTGGACCTGAATGTTAACGTAGTGTCGCTGAAGTTATGACTTCTGGCTAAGGGCTGTTTACTTTTCTTTACAGGAAGCGATTAGAGATGTTCATGTCAAGGGCATAATGTACCGAGCTGTGGAGGCGGATATTGGTAATTTTCTTTCTTTATTTTTCTTAGATTAAACTAATGAAAGAAATTATATGGCCACATCTGAATAGTTGCCATAAATAAAAATATAATTTAGGCCTAATGAAGCTGTGATTTACAATTAAAAGCATAGTCTTTTGTGTGTGTGTGTGGGGGGGGGGTGTTCTCTTTTCAGAGAAGTACATTTGCTATGGTGAGCAAAGCCACGCTGTGCTGAAGAAGCTGTCAGCGCATGGAAAAAAGATGTTCCTCATTACCAATAGCCCTTTTGACTTTGTGTAAGTGAGAGCAAACAGAGTGCAAGTGTTTGTTGACGTGATTAATTAAAAATGTCGTGTATTGGTGTACTAATGTTTAATTGGTGCCAAGTTTTATGGATGGGCAAACACACATCAGCGGGCTGCTATTTGTAATTCATTGTAAATCATTCACTGTGAAGCCTTTTGAAGTCAGGCTTTATTGCAGAAATGTAACAAGCTGTGCGTATCCAACCTCAAAAGGCTGAAAAATCACTGAAATTATATCTTTGATATAATATTTTGTTACACTGAGTTATCACATCAACAACGATGGGCATTATGCATGCTGCAGCGTGTGAGCTCTCCGATTTTTATAAATGGCGTAATTCAAAGAACAAGCTCCTTAAATGTGTTAATAAATATGTAAATGTTGAAATGAAATATTGAGAGGTTGCAGCTTTGAATTAGCAGGCAGTCTAATTTTTACCCAGCTGGGTCTGGATTTGTCTGCCCTCCATTGTTACAAATTAACAGGTCGAACAATATGACAGTTTAACTGAGTTTACACTAGCGCAGTGCTGTATGGACATGTTAATCCAGGTGTATAGCCATGCCCTAATCCTAGTGTTGTACCTTCATAACGAGCTTTAAGGTGTCGCTGACAAAGTAATGAGCTGAATTTTTCTCTGCCGCAGGGACCGAGGAATGAACTACATTGTAGGAAAGGACTGGCGGGACCTGTTTGACGTTGTCATTGTTCAGGCTGATAAACCTAGTTTCTTCAATGACAGGAGGAAGTAAGTATGTTTGTTTATGCATCTAATTCTCTCTTCATGTTATGTCCCACTGGGGGACCTCATTAACACATACCACATGGCTGCATTGCCAGTAGTTTAACTATATGTCCAATTTGGCATTTTGTCCTAGACCTTTCAGGCGAGTGACAGACAAAGGTGCGCTGCTGTGGGACAGAATCCACAGGCTGGAGAAAGGGCAGATCTATAAACAGGTACTGTGCCATGACAAGCCCATTTAACAGTTCTAATCAATTCCACTGGATACACCTCATGATAAAACTGGTTAATTTTTCTCTTTTATGTTTGGCTTTGATATCCAGGGAAACCTTTATGAATTCCTCAGGCTCACTGGCTGGAGAGGATCCAAAGTACTCTACTTTGGCGATCACATCTACAGTGACTTGGCAGTAAGCGGCATATTTATAACAAAGAATTAGAACTACACCAACACTACCCTGTGGTATGAAACATTATGGTACTATGAATATAATAAACAAAGAGTGGAACCCTGCTTTGAGCATGCAGTGCTTTGATAATGCTCCATTAAGTGTTTTTCCCCTGAACTTAAAGGTCTCAGACTGGATTATTCTTTACAACAGTCTAAGTCTTCCTGTTCTGTTAGAAGATAATGGGGTTTGAAATGTGCCAGTTAATGCACTAAAGCCCAGTTAGTGAGCCACTGCATTGGGTTTGGCTGATAGATGATTGTCTCAGGTATATCACACCTACCACATCTGCTGTAATGAGTAGCATAGCGCCTCATTTACCTTTTCATACCTGTAACTTTGGGCAAAGCAGGCTGAATTATTATTATCGCTGCTGTTGCTGTTACATATATGCGTATGCTTGATTAGCTGTAAAGGCTGATAATGAAAGGTAGATTTTACATTGCTGGCATGCTGCCTTGCAGATGGCAGGAAGCCAGGAGTCAATTATGTCATCTTGCTTGTTTAGAGAGATGAAAGCTGGCATTTTGTAGTTTACACCAGTCACAGCTTACACACAGGCTGTCTGGTTGTAGAATGAGATCAATGCTGCAAGTGGGCACCGAGTAGAAACATCTCTGGCTTTATTACCCAAGTCCAAAACATGTTCTCACCTTGGTTGTGCTGCAGATGGCATTTTCAGAGGTCTGTGCCGTGTTGCTCTTAAGGACCTGGTTCTGGTTCTGGTTCTGTGTCTTTACTTAGGTTTTAGGTGTATAACTGGAATCGGGGAGGCAATTTAATCTTACTTATTTGTACAGCTGCATTAATTTTGTATTGCGCTGTTAGTGCTGTCACGTGCCACTGAGTACACAACAATACTGTGAATGTACAGCTCTACTGTGCGCTGTTGTGCTTCTGATTTACTTGTAATACATGTGAGTATGAAATTGTAGCATAAAAACATTAATGCACAGAGGTTCAGGCTGTACTGTGTGAAGTCCTGAAACACAGTGTATGGTTTATAGCACTTCTTTGTGTTTATTGTTGCCTAATTACTTATTTCCTCCACATACTAATGAGTCATGACTCAAACCCCAGATCAAAAAAGTACATTTCTAAATTACTTGCATACTATGATTTTTTTTGTTTTTTGGTGGGGGAATTTAAGATGGATCTAGTGATTCTTTGTTCCACAGGATCTAACACTGAAACATGGCTGGAGGACGGGTGCCATCATTCCTGAGCTGAGGAAGGAGATTAAGATCATGAACACAACAGAGTACATCCACACCATGACCTGGTTACAGGCACTGACTGGACTTATTGAACAGATGCAGGTCAGAAACCTAGTATATCATCCATTTCTCTTAGTATCTACTACTTTTTTTTTGTCTTTATTCTTATTCTTTAGTTTTTGTGCTTACCTTTTATGCACTGCTCTCAAACAGGTACATAGGGATCCGACATCGCGAGCGGTGGTCGAGGAGTGGATCAGAGAAAGAGAAGCCATGAAGTAAAATGATTTAGTTATAAATCAGTTTGGATAATTTATTGAAATACCGTGGAATTGATCTAACCATACCTTGGTGGTTATGTGTTTACACGGCAGGCCTCAGACCAAGGGCATCTTCAACGCTCAGTTTGGGAGTCTCTTTCGAACGTACCACAACCCCACTTACTTCTCACGCCGACTCTCACGCTTCGCTGACATCTACATGGCCTCCATCAGCTGCCTGCTCAACTACGACTTCCAGCACACCTTCTTCCCTCGCCGTACTCCTCTGCAGCACGAAGCCCCATTCTGGCCTGAGCACAGTTCTGCTGGCTTAAGCGTCTCCTCTCCAGCGCCACAGGACCAAAGCAGAGTGATTAGCGACAGAAACACAGAGTAAAAAAAAAAACACAGCAAAAAAAAAAAAATGGGGACTGAATCATCTCCATCCTTTTAACTTAATTTTTGTTTTTTAAGTTTTGGGTGACTGTCTTTTAGAGGCATGCCACACTTCAAAATGAGCTCCTGGTAGCAGTTAATGTAAACTGTTTATGATATTGATGCTTTAAACCAGGAATTTATGACCTTGTGAAACATGAAGTCTTAAGAAGTTGATTTTTGTGTTTGAGAAAATTGTTTGATTATACAAATAATCAAACAGCGACTGCCCCGTTTTTTTTTATGCAGTATAAACAACAGGGGGCAGTCACGCATCATGTTTTTCTTATTTCTGAGCTAGGAATTGTAAACAAATCATCTTTGCCTTTTTTCTCCTTTGCATCTGTTGGTGTAATGGATATTTACAGTTACATTGCAGACTGTGTTGCCTTAATCCCTTGTTCATGTTACTGCAGTATTTTTTTTGCAACAGATATAACTGATATAGCTTATTGCAATTAGCTTTTTCAAAATTTGCCAGCCACAGTCTCCGTTAATGTCATTATTTGCTGCACATTGTGATGCAAACTGCACTTTGATGTTCTGAGACCTTTAATAGTTTTAGCAGTTTTCACCAAGCACAGCATGCATGTCTCATTATAGCAGATGAGAAATGTTCATATTTCTCAGGAAAAAAAAATAGAGCCTCATTTCTATATTTAGATTGAATGTTTCTTTTTGATGTGAGAAAGAAGCAGCATTTGGGTTAGTTAGGTCTGAAACTTTTGCAGGAAATGAGTGAAATGATTTCACTTGTGCTCAAACTGTGGATATATTTGATATATGAGCTGCAGTTTTTAATACAATTTCAAAAAGGGAATATCAAAGGGAAAATTACAGTGGCCACAACCATGACCTCATAATTTGTGTCTGTAGTTTAAATTATGTGTTCATGAAGTGTTTACTGATGGTTTATTTCATTATTTATTAAACTGGATATGGCCTGATCCTAACCCAGAGATTATGTCATTATTTAAATCCATGATGTGGTCTGATGACTTATTTAACAGGTATGTGTTTACTGACTGAATAATCCATTTATTCTTTGCTCGTGTTATTGCCATTATTACCTATACAAACAACAAAAGGTTTCATGGTTATAAATTTTATTTTGAGGACTAATTGCTCCATTGTTAATAACCACTCTCTAATTACAGCTATAGCAGCGGGTTTATTGAGATTAATCCCACCAAATCGTGTTATCGACCAATTTCCCATATTGCATCCAGGGCTTTAACCGTCAGACAGGTGCACGCTCTGGGATTTTGGGAAAAAAAAAGAAAAGAAATGCCGAGTGGTTTGACAGGGATCAGAAATAATCAAACCGATGACACTGGCTCCTGAGCCTAGGAGAGTATCTGCGGGTTCGCTCCCAGACCTCACAAAAACTTCATCAAAGCCGGATAGTTTGGGCACCATGGACATCAACAGCACACCACTGAGCTCAGGCTTGCTATTTCCATCCATCCCAACCGAGCTGGTGACTGTGGCACCCACAATTTTCCCTCGCGTGGGCTACAGTATACTTTCTTTCCTCATGTTCATCAACACGGTTCTGTCAGTGTTTAACAACAGTCTGGTCATAACCGTGATGCTGAGGAATTCGTCTCTCCTCCAGCCAATGAACATTTTGATCCTCAGCCTCGCCGTGTCTGACCTCATGATAGGCCTGTGCGGCTCCCTGGTGGTCACCATCACAAACTACCAAGGCGCGTTTTTTATTGGACACACAGCTTGTGTGTTTCAGGGATTTTCAGTCAATTACTTTGGTAAGTTTAGTTGTTACAGGTTACTTTTTTGTGTTACTGGAGTTCCTCACAGTGAGACATAGTGATTAAAATGCCTGTGTGTAGACTTACTAGTGCTTCAGATTTTACAAAACACTACAAACTATATATATATATATATATATATATATATATATATATATAAACTAAAGTTGTCAGCACTAATAATTTTTTCTTGGGTTATAGAGTTTGGTTATATTGGTTTGTTTTTCTCATCTAGGTTTGGTGTCCCTCTGCACTCTTACTCTTCTTGCCTATGAGAGATACAATGTGGTATGTAAGCCAAAAGCTGGTTTAAAGCTGAGCATGCGGAGAAGCATCTTTGGGCTGCTGTTTGTCTGGAGCTTCTGCTTGTTTTGGTCTGTAATGCCATTATTTGGCTGGAGCTCCTACGGCCCTGAGGGGGTTCAGACATCGTGTTCTCTGGCCTGGGAAGAGAGATCATGGAGCAACTACACCTATCTCATCTTCTACACACTTCTCTGCTTCATTTTACCAGTTGCAATCATCATCTACTGCTACTTTAAACTGCTGACATCCATGAATAAGGTGGGTGTGTAATGGCTTTTGCTTATTCATTTCGCCATTTAAACAACATTTAAAATTCATGCATCTATCCATATCAGTTTGCAGTCTACCACATGCATAGTAAAAGAAGTAATTAGCTTTTAATGTGGCCCAACTTTGCTCTCATTTAGCTGAACAGGAGTGTGGAGCTACAAGGTGGGTGTTCCAGCCAGAAGGAGAATGATCATGCCATCACTATGGTGCTGGCAATGATAATAGCATTTTTTGCTTGCTGGCTGCCCTACACAGCATTGTCAGTGGTGGTAGTTGTAGATCCAGATCTGCACATTCCTCCTCTGGTTGCCACCATGCCCATGTACTTTGCCAAGACCAGTCCAGTTTATAACCCCATCATCTACTTCCTTTCCAACAAGCAGGTAAATGCCTAAAGCGTATATGTGCTGTGGAATTGAGATACAATCTTGAACTTGAGCAAATATCAAAGAAAAATCGCCTGTGAAATTAATGCTCATATTTGTGTCTTCCTTTTCTTGTCACATTTTTCTCAACCAGTTCCGTGATTGTGCTCTGGAGGTGCTGTCTTGCGGCCGTTACATTCCCCACGGGCCCACTAGTGTCAGCATCCACATGGGCTCTGTGAACAAGGGGAGCTGGCTGTCTTCCTTAAGCAGAAGCGTCAACACACACAGCAAGGTATTGCCTCTGTGACAAAAAAGCTGTCATGGTTGTCAGCGTTTATTGGTGCCTCTTCAAGAACATAGACCAGGACACCTACAGACTCGTGTCTGTCACAGAGGTATCCACCGCTGTCTGAGAACAGAATCAGCTCAGAGTCTCACAGGCAATATTCAGAAAGGGGACAAAATAAAAGGAAACTTTAGAATGTGCAATCACGCAATCCAGTATAATGTAGATTTGATGTTTGTTAGTTTTTGATGTTTTGTTGTTTTGGCATTTGAGTGAATTACATTATATTGCCGGGTTATTTTGTAGTCTTTGTCCAATTGTTTAATTTTGCAATATTTTACTAGCAAATTAGTAAAATGTCTTTTGGAAATGATTTTAACATTTAGGCTAAATTAAAGAACATATTTGACAAAGAGAAAGAACAAACTGAAAAGATTTTTTTAAAGAATATATTTGCAGTTTCCCATTTCTTTGCATTTTTAACAAGTCTAACTACCCAGACTGCAGAGAAAGACTGCGAGAAACTGAAATCTTTGACTTTTTGTTCATGAATGAAATGTAGTGAAATGGGGTTCTTTTTCTATTCACATGGGAAGAAATTTTGAAAGAAGAAGTGTTAGGTAATTAAATATCGATTCATGCATATAGCAGACCGTGTGCCCCTTTTTATATTACGAGGACTGTTTCTGGGAACAAGTGCTCTGTTTTTATGTAAGCTATACAGCACAGCATCTTCCTGCGTTACAGTATTATGTAAAAAATAAATAAAATAAACGGAATTAAAGTCAACAGTAGCCAGCTCCATCGTCTAATCAATAGTGACAGCTTGGCCAAATAATTTTATTTGTTTTTGGATTATGCAATAAGTCCTGCCTTTCCCGAGCTCTCACACTTTCCAAACGTCTGCTGCACAAAAACATTGCTGCGGTCTATATAGGCATCATTTCTCTCTCATGCGCCTTTGTGAATACACAATGTACTCAGTACAATTATTTTCTGTTCCAGGGAAATAGCAAAGGAAAAATAATATGCTTAAATCAGTTTTTCTCTACCCCCAAAATCGCATTAGAAAAACATGAGAAATTTCAGTGCACTTGTTAAGCAAGCCTGCTGCACGGCTCACCTTGTGCATGTTTTAACAATGAGTAGTCAGTGAGGCAGTAAAAGACTTTCATTTTACTTGGTTAGCCCGCTCTGTGGTCTGGCAATTTTTCATTTGTATTACTGTGTGCTTTTTCATCTGTATAGACAGTTCAAAGGGGCATTAGACGGTTCAGAGAAGGATAACATAATAACATCTCTGGGTCTGATTCAAACACAGGACGTCGTGTCCCACACGGCACATTCCTGAACCAACGATGAGTCACAGAGAGAAAAATGCATTGTTGATTAATGATGAAGTAAAAACGCACAGCTGAGGAGAATTTTTACTGTCGAGTTGGTGCTAACAAACGGGATAATGGATTTAAATCAGTGAATCTAACAGCCTATCATTAGTTTTACTCGTATATTTTACTTTGTGTCAAGTCAAACTTCAGCTGTGATTGGCTGGGACTCTTCCATCTGCGAGCGACAGATCAGTTTCTCAGTGGTCCTAATCAATGAAATCCAGCCACTGAGTCTCTGGCATGAGTAACAGCTATAAGCACTGAGAGCGCGCGAGAGAGAGAGAGAGAGAGCTCATTTCCCCTTTGGCACACTGTAGTTATAAAACTGTAGCAGTATTGTAAATTAAATCTACACTTCACATTACATTATACTGTGCACAACTGAGTGATATATTTTAGGTAAGTGTTTAGTACACTACTATAATATTCTCAAATGGTCTTTTTGTACCTTATGTTACCGCTTGTTTTATTAGTGTGAATTTGTTTTACTCTCTTGCTGATATCGTTCCCGCCCACCTGTTTGCTACTCTGTAAATATTGCAGATGGATATCTGCTTCTAAATAAAAGTTCCTTTTAACTTTTATCTTGTCATTATAAGTTGCACATAATCCTGTCTGTGGTGTCCAGATATTGCCGTGTGTGATAACTGATTTTGTTCTTTTCCAGAACTTCTGATTTTATTCCATATGATTTTGAGAGATATTTGATCAGCCTAATAAGTTAGATGATCAAGAGAAAAAAAAATGCATTATATTGATCTAATCCCAGATTTGGCCTAGTCCATAGCTTACATATTTGAAGCAAAGAGCATTTCACACTTTATCTCCAAACAGGATTACACAATGTCATGCTATAATCCCACAGCATTGCTCCCTTTATATCCTGAGCCAATTCAAGAACTCCCAAGTCATCCATCTGGCATGCTTAATGCAAAGCTTTTAACCTTTGTGATGCACTGTATTAAATGACACGGACAGCTGTTCAATTCCCACATATGCATACAGTGTCCTGTGCATCGCAGTGCCATACAGTCATCATCACCGCATTATAGATTTGAACCCCTGGCTGGCTTTTTAAAGTTGTAGCTATATCAGGAATGAGACAATAGTGACGTAATTGCTATTTAATTAACAACCATCGTTTTCCCCCAGTTGTCTCTGCTGTGCGTACACTGCAGAGCTTTTAATGAATGTGAACACTGAGGACTCCCAGGTGACCCACTGGTGCTGTCGAGTGATAATGAAAAGGGCGGATTCTTTGGCGTAAATTGTCTGAGCTACAGGTTTACCCATTAATATTATTCATTCAGTGGAGATAAGGGACAGACGTGATGTATGTTTGGTCAGTGTAGAGAGAATGACAAAGAACTGAAAATGTTGGCTCTTTGAATCTGGAGATGAGAGGCAGGCCCACACCTGCACTGGACTCTGGGAACAACACAGGTTTGGAGGAATACATCGAAATCGCATTTGTGGTGGCAAACGGCCTGATTCTCTTCATCACTTCTGTTGTGGGGGTTGCAGCAAACGTTTTTGTCATAGCGGCAGTGTATCGGCAAAAGTCCCTGCAAACTTCGAATAATGCACTGGTGGTCAATCTCGCTGTTATAGACTTTCTGCGGTGTGTGATCGACTGCCCAGTTCTGTTAACCATTGTTGTGAGCATGCATCAAAATAGAAAAGTGGACAATTTCATCTGTGATACGCAAATGGCCTCTTTCTCATTCAGCTGCTGTATCCAGTTGTTAACACTGGCGTGCATCAGTGCAGAGAGATACCAGGCCATTGCACAGCCCTTCAAAGCTACTCAAAGAAAAAGACGAATTAAGGCACTGATTCCTCTCACATGGACCTTTGCTATTCTAGTGGCTGTTTTATGTGTGATATTTTTGAAGGACTCACCTGTGCATATAAAATGCCAAGGACGACAGAGAGAAGCATTATTCTCCTATGACAAATTTGGACTTTACATGCTGTTCCCACTGTGGGCAGCATGCTTTGGTGTTATCATTGGATTCTATGCTCGCATATTTGCCCTTGTGAGATCACACAGTCGCAAAGTATTTGATAAAGGTACTTTTCCTCTCGCTAAAAAAGACACAAAAGAAGATGAGCCGAAGAAAGAAGGAGCCGCAGTCGAGGAAAACGGACGTGGAAGACCTGAGCAAAACCCCACCTTGAGCTTAAGTAATGCTCAGACACAGGCTGAACCAAATTCACCCAAGAAAAGATCTGCACAATCTGTCTCCACCAAGTCAGAGCATGGGAAAGAATTTAAAGATACAGTGAAGATAAGCAATGTGGAAACAAAACAAGAGCAACTTCCAGTACAGGCTACAGTGCTTACTGAGGGGAAACCTTTAAAAACAGAGCAGTCAAGCCCCTGTGTCACAAAGGCTGAAGCCAGTCCATCAAATGGAGATGCAGTTTCACATGTTAAGAGCTTAACCACAAAGGAGGCATCGATCAGTTTCAGTACAAAAATACAGTCTGAAGAAAGACTGAAATCTGAAGAAGAAACCAAAGAAATCAGTCTCCTGCAGCCCCCTTTGTTGCCTGCACAAAGAGAAAATTCTGAATCTACTACTGTCTCACTGACTGAGCCTGACCAAGCAATAAACAGCAATCAAGGAGAAACACTGGCTGTTGCCACACAAACTCAGACGTCCGCTTCACCGCCAGTCTCAAGCAATGTCCCTGAAACAGAAGCTACACAACAGCCCGCAGCGGTCGAAGGTGCTGTTTGCATGATGCCTTCAAAAGCAAGTAGAGAGAGAGCGAGCAAAAAGAAAGAGGGCAAAATGGCTAAACGTGCTAGCTACATAATTCTCACCTTCCTCTTATTCTGGCTACCGCTCATCACAACTATCCTGGTGAATTTTTTTATTCACAAAAAGACGGATACGCAAGTAAGTGCCAGAAACAACAGACTTACAAAGATGTCAAGATGATTTCATTTTCAAGAGCATGTTGAAACCAATTAGATGATTCATCACATGCTGTATTAAAAGATATTAATCAGATTTTCTGCATATCAAGAGACCACATCTGGGGTCCACATGAAAGCATCTGTTCTATTGTATAATGTCAATCTAAAGATCTCTTAACTCATAAAATTCTCTAATTTTCAGATAGTGATCTTTGAGGACATGGCGATCCTGTCAGTGTCTGTCGCCTGCATCACGTCACTGAGTGACCCGATAATATATGCTGCAGTAAACCCTCAGTTTTCTACAGAATTTTATAGGCTGAAAAACAGGGTTAAATCCATATTTAATAAGAAAAGATAGACTTTCCACTTCTGTCTACTTTTAAGTAGACCCTAGACCCAATGATATTCACTGTGCAAGTGAATGCTGAACTTAATAACATTTGTATAGTCATTGTCCAAATATTAACTAAATTTAATCCCAGTTGTCAAAGTGTGATTTTTTTTATTTGGCTATAGGAAGCTTATTACTTTATATGCTGCTGTGTTATCTTAGATTTTATGCAGGCTGACGTCTCAGCGGTTACTAAACACTGCAGAGCAGAGGCAATGCATGCTGCGAGAAGCTGCCTGGACTAACGCAATCAGCTCTGCAGGGGGACGGTGCTGCACTCTCTGTCAAACAATCACCGAGGCCCACACGTCTGCCTCCAGAGGCCCTGCAGCCACGACCAACCGCTGGGCCAGTCAGGTCTTCACATGTCCTCCAGCAGCACCTAATTATTATGCCATCCTGTTATAAAAGATGCTCTTTGAGTAATCACGAAAAGAAAAAAAAACACGTTACAAAATCCACCTAATTATGTTCTAATTTAATAAAATAAGAAAAGACATGGGTCATTTAATGGATGTTTCAATAGAGTTACAGTATTTATTCTAGCCACTGCACCAAATGCACAATGTGTGTGATCATTTGTCCCTTCTTCCTTGCCGCTTACATGTGTAGTCTGTGTTTCATTAAAAGCAGAATTTACATCGTGACATACCAGGCTCATTTGTTTCCTTCCATCAATCTCATTTTTACTGACAAACCAACAAGAAGCAGAGACATACTTTAATAAAACAGAATTCGGCAATGAGGGCATGCAAATCCTTAATTCAACCAGTTAACAGACAGAAAGAGAGTGCCAACAACTGTCAACTAAATCTAGAAATCAGAGGAGCCGGCTTCAAATGTGGTTGATAAAGTCCGAACTGAGATATTTACAACATGAAAAGTGTACAAAATGGCCCTTTGACACAGTAAACTCCACCAAGGCTCGGTTTTGAATATTATAATAATCGGTAATTCACTGGAATTGATGTTCAACACTCTTTCATACGGTTTTCAGTTCGTTACCATGTGTCCACATTAGGGTTAGTATTAGTTAAGCGCTGCCGAGAACATTCATTTATATTCTACCTTGTGACCTAACTAATATATACCCTGTATAGTTCTCAATATCGATTGTTAACTAACGACAGTGGCTGTCACACAGATCCATATCAGAATGTCAAATATGTAAGCTAACACAGAATTTGTCATTTGACTTTCACTTGCACATTTCACAAACATGTCAGGATGGGTGGTATATTTTACTCATCATCAGGCGATGTGTTCGACTAGTTAATGAGTCAGTTAATGAATATTCACAACAGTTATCCATTCCAGCGGATGTACGTTTTTGGAATTTACAGCAGTGAGGGGAGTATTAGAAACCATTTCATTGGGGGGGGGGGGGGGGGTTAAAAACAG